>WSYH01003419.1:0-67613 GCA_036426205.1 Ascaphus truei
TGTGTGTGTGTGGAATTTCCCCCGTTCAGCCCTGCCTCCTCGGTTCTCTGTTTTCTTTCCCATCCATTTACTATATAGCATTGACCAATATGGTACAATAGGGGTACAAACTGATTCAAGTATATATTGATATGGAGAACCATGTGTAAAATATTTTAATATGTAGGTTGTTGAATTTACTTAGATCTTGTAAATTATATAGGTTATATATACCATCTAACTAGATCTGGATGTACTGTTTCGTCATTGTTATTATTAGTAATGAGATTATTGAGTGCATCAGACTAAATAACTAATCAATCATTACCGCTGTTGTATTTATAGACCTGCATTTGTTTTTATTTAATATTTGTTTTCCACGAATATAATTAATTATTGTTTTTTCTCTTTTTCATTAGTCCAATCGGCGAATCCTTACATATGAATTGTAGCATAGCTCATTTAGGGAAATCCTTCTGTTCCGATTGGCTATTGGTTGCTAAGTAACCCGCACCCTTTCTGTATAAATCTATGTCTGAGTGAAGTTTCCATTATCCTTTGACACATGAACGCAGCGACGGCGATACGTCATCATTGTGGGGTGGCTAGTTTGCAGTGAGCTCCTTCCCCTGCTGCACGAAGCTCCAGTGTTGGTTCGGATAGGAACCTACCTAGTAGGAAGAGACTGACCACTCAGGACTACTGTATTCGATCGTTACTACCTGATCCACGAGGTCTGAACATTTGGAGTATTTGGACTAGCAGCGTTTGATATATCTCTGCTGTGGAGGTCACACTATGCTGTTCCGTGGTGGTGATATTTAAATGCCTTTTATTCAATTCCGTTTGTGAGTGAGGTTGTTTCCCTCTCTATATTTTTATTAAATTTATACGCTTTTTACGCTATGGGCTGCACGCTTTCTCTTTTTGTTTTATATATATATATTATATATATATTATATTATTATTATATATATATCGATTATCAGTGGCAGGGGAGGGACCAACGGCAGCAAAGATGGCAATGGGGGGGTCATTGTAGGGCATGGGAGGGACGGGAGAGGCATGGGGCAGCTTATCTCCTTACAGGATCTCAGCTTCACAGCGTGCAGAATAAAATCCTGGCAGCATGCCGTCTTCTGCCCAATCAGGAAGGGGATATATATATTTTTTATAATTGGCGCCAGCATTGGCGCCAGCGGTCACAATCCACTGTGTGTATATATATATATATATATATATATATATATATATATATATATATATATATATATATATACACCTATGTAATTAACCTATACTACATTCTTTCAGATCTGACTCTCAAGCTTCACACGGGGGAATCTCCCCTAACCCAGAAGACAGGTATGGAACACCACCCCTCCAATATATAACATTGGGGAATGAGGGTACCTGGACATTGAGGGACTGTGGATAAGGTAAGATCCCAGGCGGGATTGCTGCTTTAGATATTGTGAAACAGGGGCACCCTGACACTGGTTAAGGGGTTCAGGAAACTAGTCATTCATATCTGGCTTTTTTTCTCAAGATTATGGAGGTCATCCGACATTTTTACACACACACACACACACACACACACACACACACACACACACACACACACACACACACACACACACACACACACACACACACACACACACACACACACACGAAGAAGCGCATGTTTTAACTACTGACCAGCTCGTTTGCTTATTGACAAGCGGCTAGGAAATCTTCTGCCTGGCAACTAATGGGGGAGGACTGTTCCTGGCAACCGCGTTTTGTTATCCTTGGATGTCTCGCGATCCTGGACCGGTGTTTCCTCGGGTGGTGAGTACTTATCAAAAATTGCGTGTTTGTTACGTCGGTGCTGCCCCGACAGACCGCCCGTTCCATACTGAGTGTGGGAATGTATATGACACGCACCCGCAGCAAAGGAGCGTGTCTGGATGTGGTGTTTAGGCATGCCAGGTCAGAGTGGTGTTTAACTTTAGCATACTTGACCGGTACGGTAAGAAGTGTGTACGTCGTTACCGTTAGCCAGGTCAGGGATTGGAGATTCCCTGAAGGTTGGTGTCCAGCTGGGATTACAGAGCCAGAATTGCGTCCGCCAAGCCAAGTCATGACCTGACGATATAAGAGAGAAAGGCCAGCGTATGATCCCACAAGTGGAGAACTATTTCGAGTGATGTGGGAATTGGTAAGGACAGGCATAATATAGTGAGGCTGGCGAATAGGAAGAGGGGGCGGATTTGTAGGAGTTTCATGGAAGCTGTCCAGGTAGGTCCCTTGATTGGCCGGCAGGTGAATAGTTTGGTTCTGAGGGTCATACGCTGTTTCGTTCAGTTGGGGGGGGTTTCCTGCTAGAGCAGTGAATAAATACTTCACCAGGCGTGCCCTGTTACGTGCTGAATCCGGGACCAAATGCGACCGCTAAGGGAGAGGCGGCGCGAGCAAGGCGGACCACCGGAGGCAGCGGGAACCCCAGGGCCAGCTCGAGGTGACTGGCGTCGGCGAGGGGGGCTCCCACGGCAGAAGCAGGTAAAGAGGGGGAGGAGGGTCTGCTCTGGAGCGCCCGTGTCCCCGAATCCTCACAGTACCACCCTCAGGGTCGGCCTCAGGACGATTCTCAAAAGGGTTAGATGGAACTTCTTTCGGAACGTCTGAGAAGTCGGGTGCGTGAATGTCTTTAAGAGGTACCCACGACCTTTCTTCGGGTCCAAAACCCTTCACATGGACCAAGAAGGTTCTTACCTCTCGAAAGACGGTTAATCTGTAACGCTTGACCTCGTACTCTTTGTTACCATGTACACACTGGGTCTGGTTTAAGAGTGTGGTCGGAAAAGAGGCACTGGAGATGAACGGCTTGAGAAGCGAAGTGTGAAAGACATTTGGGATTCTCATGCTTTGAGGTAATTGAACGTCGGAAGGATTCCGGGTTACCTGCTCCATGATAGGAAAAGGACCGAGAACCTAGGTGCCAATTTGGGGGAAGGGTCTTGAGTATGGATATTCTTGGTCGATAGCCAAACCTTGTCCCGGGTTTGTAGTTGGGTGCAGGTCGGCGATGACGATCAGCTGGGTTTAAGAGTCAGAGAGGCCTTTTGAAGTGCCGAGTGAATTCTAGCCAACGAGTCCTGTAGGAGGGAGATGTGTTTGTCCATGGCTGGTAATACAGAGGAGATATTAGAAATAGGTAGGCGAGCCGGGTGGAATGCCGTAATTGATAAGAAAGGTGTTCACGAGTGGAATGTTCCTGGAGGAATTAAGGCTACTCAGCCCAGGGAAGTAATTCCCCAGTCATCCTGTGAATCAGAGACAAAGCATCTTAAAACTTCTCGAGAGATTGGTTAACACTCTCAGTCTGTCATTAGATTGGGGGTGATATCCCAAAGAAAAGGAGGAAGCAATGCAGTCATTCTGGTGAAGATCCTACAAAATTTGGAAACAAATGAGAGCCACGATCCAACACGATGGATGTGGGTATACCATGGATCCGAAAAATTTCTTTGGAGAAGATATCAGCTAGGGTAGGTGAGGAGGGTAATCTTTGAGAGGAATAAAATGTGCCATCTTGGAAAAACGATCACCACTACTAGATGGTGTTCATGCCATTCGATCTAGGCAATTCAAAATAAAGTCCATGGATATGTGGACCAGGGCGCTCCGGAATGGGTAAAGGTAAAAGAAGACCATGGGGTTTCTGACGAGGAATTTTATTGCGTGCACATACCGGACAGGCCCGTGTGTAATTCAAGAATGGATTTGGCCTATTGGGCCAACAGAAGATGCGACCGGATGAGATCCAAAGTTTCTTGAATCCAGGATGTCCTGCTGAGCGGGAAGCATGTCCCCATCGAGTATCTCAGGAATGAACTTGGGCTCTATGTACAGGTGTCCTTTGGAACCTCAAGACCAATCGGAAGGGTTTTTGAGACTTGATGATTTTCTCAAAATTCTTGAACGCAGCGACTGCGAGGATTCTTTGTAGGAAGGATTGGTCGGTGTTTTTTTCCGTGTCTCTCTTCAGAAGAGTATTGTCTGAGAGAGCACCTGCCTTGTGTTTTGGTGCCGGGAATGGATGACAGAATAAAGTTAAACCTGGAGAAAAATAACGACAGAGAGCTTGGCGAGGACCTAAGCGGCGGCATTCCGATGTACAACAGGTTTTTGGTGGTCCGTGAGAATCGTGAAGGCTTTTTGACCCCTCCAGAAGATGCCTCTACATTCTTGTAAGAGCCAATTTGACAGCCAAAAACTTCCCTATGCCCACATCGTAGTTTCTTTCCGCTGGAGAAAACCTCTTAGAGTAAGAACCCGCAAGGGTGAAGTTTGCCTAGGGAGAAAACCTCTGAGATAGAACCGCGCCAGCCCAACAGGTCCAAAGCATCAACCTCTAGGGTGAATGAAAAATTCATGTTCGGATGTCGAGGATGAGAGCAGAGACGAAAGTTGCTTCAATGTTTTGAAAGCGCTTTACTGCCTCGGGAGACCAAGACGAAGGACCTGCACCTTTTTGGGTCGGTGTGTGGTGATAGGAGCGATGATGGGGAACAATTGCGAATAAATTTCCGGTAATAGTTAGAGAACCCTAAAATAGCTGAATAGATTTGAGGGAATGGGTTGGGCCAATCACTACAGCTTTAAGTTTCTCTGGTCCATGGCCAAGCCCCTGTTGGAGATAATGTACCCAGAAAGGAAAGGTAGACTGGTGAAAAAGGCATTTCTCCATTTGGCAAACAACCGTTCTCTCAGAGGCGAGAGAGCACAAACTTCGTATGGATGATATGGTCCTGTAAGTTCTTTGAAAAATAAGGATGTCATCCAGATAGACGATTACAAAGCGGTTAAGGAAATCCGAAAGATATCATTAAAAGTGCTGAAAAAACCACCGGTGCGTTACATAAACAGAAGGGCATCACGAGAAATTCATATGCGCTAGGGTGTTGAAGGCAGTTTTCCACTCGTCGCCCTCCCGGATGCGGATGAGATTATATGCCCCACAGAGTCAAATTTGGTAAAGAGGTTGGCCCTTGAAGCCTATCGAAGAGTTCGGAGATGAGTGGGAGTGGATAACGATTCTTCACGGTTCAGGCCCCGGTAATCAAATACACAGTCTGAGAGTACCATC
Source organism: Ascaphus truei (assembly GCA_036426205.1). Classification (NCBI taxonomy): domain Eukaryota; kingdom Metazoa; phylum Chordata; class Amphibia; order Anura; family Ascaphidae; genus Ascaphus; species Ascaphus truei. The sequence goes on from WSYH01003419.1 coordinate 5,114, forward strand.
CTTCTTCTAACGAATCCAGCCCCCCGGGAGAGTTGGAATGACGTATAAAGCCCCTTCAGTTCTGCGAATAATTAATCCATGCATCCGTCTCGGGCAACGAGAGGGGTAGGATGTTGATTGGACAAGGTGTATCCAGTACCAGGTCAATCGGACAGTCGGTAGAACATGAGGGGTTAGAGCTCAGTGTGCGTTTTGCTAAAAACATCCAGAAATTCTGCGTAAGGGAGGGTAATTCCCTTTTAGTAGATTGGAGGTGTTAGCTAGTAAATGAGGCGGACGTTCCGTAGATGAAGAAGATTCCTCTGACTTGACCTCCAAATAATGGGATTAGGAGTACCCAATTGATGTGCGGATTGTGCTTCTGCAACCAGGGCAGGTCAAGTGTGACCGGTGTAACCAGGAGCACTGAATCACGTCAAAGTCCGGTTTCTTGTGGGAGAGAAGAAAAGGGTGAGGGTCGGCCTCCATGGAGAATATGACGGGGTGAGTGGCCGATATCAATCCCGACCAAGGAACGGGGGACCTCTTCTTAGAGAGTGCGATCTGATTCTGTTTAGAGAAAGTCTGGTCATGAAGTTCCCTCCTGCGCCGGAATCGATAAATGCTGCTGTGGAGGTGCGAAAGGTGCGGACCAGAGAGGGAAACGGGATGGTCAATTTCTTTGGAAGTTCCCTCCGGAAAGGGGACGAGAAGTTTAGCACCCAGAGAAAGCCCCTTCATACTCACTGGGTTTGTAGTTTCCCAGAGACGGTGACAGTCACGGGCCAGAGTCGAAGATAGCAATGGTAACACGACTCTCCAGTTGGTGCAATGTCGTAAGGGTACTCGAGTACGCTGGACTCCAAGTTGCATAGGCTCCGGAGCTTCCAGAGTGGGCAGCGGGGAGAAGGGGGGTCCGAGGTAGTAGAGAACCGCAAAAGGAGCAGGAAAGGCGAGACCGGGGTGCTGGCGCTGGGCGTGGCATACCTGAGTCGTGATCCATACGAATGGGCTTGGGAGATATGGTCTTCCAGAAGTCCTGGCCTGGGTTGAGAAGCAAGTTCGTCCTTCACCGAATCCGATAAGCCTCCCAGAAGACAGAAACTAAAGCCTCCTGATCCATCGTGTCTCAGCTGCTATGGTCTGAACTCCAAGCGTCTTGGGCCACAGGCCGACTTCCCTGTGAAAGCTGTAGCAGGGAGTAAGAAGCAGTCTCTTGGCGTGCGTGGGTATCGAAGACCTGTCGGAAATCTCATCAAAAGGCTGAGTAATCACGTGTAATATAAGGACGCATTCCAGATCGGGGAGGCCATGCAGTGCATTACCTGTGAGCAGGCTGTAAACGTAAGCCACTTTTAATGACCAGTGGAATACTGTTGCGGAGCCATCTCGAACTGGATCTCGCATTGATTGAGAAAACCACGACAGGAGTGCGGATCCCCTGGTAGGGCTTCGGAGCGGAATCTTCAGACCTGGGGACGAAGTGGATACTGGATGGACTGCGCCGGTTGTGCAGTCACAGGTGGTGCCTGAAGAGAAAGGTCCTGTACCTGTGGAGAGGAGACCACTTGATTCGTTAAGGCCTGGATTTTTTGTACATGGCCATCATCATAGAGGCCATGTCAGTTGGTTGCGTCTTGTGGGGAATCCTCACAGTGTTTTATACATTTACTTTGTGAGTATTTTTAATCCCTCTCATCTATTTTTATAAATGTACTCTATTATTGTATGGGGGTGGCTCTCTGTTCTCTTTCGTATATATATATATACAGTGCTTGACAAATAACCTAAAAATCTACTCGCCGAACAAAAAATCTACTGCCACCTAGCCTGCCCCTAGCCCACACCCAAGCCCGCCCACAGCCCCTCCTCCAACGTTTATAAAAAGAAATTGAATAATTACTAGAAAGAAAATATACCATTTGTTTTTTGACATGAGTTTATTTATGTATTAATTTATACTTTACTAATATTAGGTAATTCTTTCTCCCATATACACACACACACACACACACACACACACACACACACACACACACACACACACACACACACACACACACACACACACACACACACACACACACACACACACACACACACACACACACACACACACACACACACACACACACACACACACACACACACACACACACACACACACACACACACACACACACACACACACACACACACACACAACAAGGACTAATAGTAGTAAAGTATAAATGTAATACAATAAATAAACTCATGTCAAAAAACAAATGGTATTAGTTCTTTCTAGTAATTTATTCAATTTCTTTTTTATAAAGCGGGGCTGGAGGAGGGGCTGTGGGCGGGGCTGGGGGTGGGGCTAGGGGCAGGGCTAGGTGGCGAGTAGATTTTTTGGTTCGGCGAGTAGATTTTTAGGTTATTTGTCAAGCACTGTATATATATATATACGAAAAGAGAACAGAGAGCGCACGCCCCATAGCATAATAGAGTACATTTAATAACAAATAGGAAATGGGAGAGGGATTAAAAATACTCACAAAGTAAATGTATAAAACACTGTGAGGATTCGGGCCCACAAGACGCAGACCAGACTGACATGGCCTCTATGATGATGGCCATGTACCAACAAATCCAGGCCTTAACGAATCAAGTGGCTCTCCTCTCCAAACAGGTACAGGACCTTTCTCTTCAGGCACCACCTGTGACTGCACAACCGGCGCAGTCAGATCCAGTATCCACTTCGTCCCCAGGTCTGAAGATTCCGGCTCCGAAGCCCTACGCAGGGGATCCGCACTCCTGTCGTGGTTTTCTCAATCAATGCGAGATCCAGTTCGAGATGGCTCCGCAACAGTATTCCACTGGTCATTAAAAGGTGGCTTACGTTTACAGCCTGCTCACAGGTAATGCACTGGCATGGGCCTCCCCGATCTGGAAACTGCGTCCTGATATTACACGTGATTACTCAGCCTTTTGATGAGATTTCCGACAGGTCTTCGATACCCACGCACGCCAAGAGACTGCTTCTTACTCCCTGCTACAGCTTTCACAGGGAAGTCGGCCTGTGGCCCAAGACGCCTTGGAGTTCAGGACCATAGCAGCTGAGACACGATGGGATCAGGAGGCTTTAGTTTCTGTCTTCTGGAGAGGCTTATCGGATTCGGTGAAGGACGAACTTGCTTCTCAACCCAGGCCAGGACTTCTGGAAGACCATATCTCCCAAGCCATTCGTATGGATCAGCGACTTCAGGTATGCCACGCCCAGCGCCAGCAACCCCGGTCTACGCCTTTCCGTGCTCCTTTTTGCAGGTTCTCTACTACCTCGGGACCCACCTTCTCCCCGCTGCCCACTCTGGAAGCTCCGGAGCCGATGCAACTTGGAGTCCAGCGTACTCGAGTACCCTTACGACAATTGCGACCAACTGGAGAGTCGTGTTACCATTGCGTATCTTCTGAGCATCTGGCCCGTGACTGTCCACCGTCTCTGGGAAACTAACAAACCCAGTGAGTATGAAGGGGCTTTCTCTGGGTGCTAAATCTTCTCGTCCCCTTTCCAGGAGGGAACTTCCAAAGAAATTGACCATTCCCGTTTCCCTCTCTGGTCCGACCTTTCGCACCTCCACAGCAGCATTTATCGATTCCGGCGCAGGAGGGAACTTCATGGACCAGACTTTCTCTAAACAGAATCAGATCGCACTCTCTAAGAAGAGGTCCCCCGTTGCCTTGGTCGGGATTGATAATCGGCCACTCACCCCGGCATATATCTCCATGGAGGCCGGACCCATCACCCTTTCTTCTCACTCCCACAAGGAAACCCTGGACTTTGACGTGATTCATGCTCCTGGTACACCGGTCACACTTGACCTGCCCTGGTTGCAGAAGCACAATCCGCACATCAATTGGGTATCTCCTAATCCCATTATTTGGAGGTCAAGGTCAGAGGAATCTTCTTCATCTACGGAACGTCCGCCTCATTTACTAGCTAACACATCCAATCCTAAAAGGGAATTACCCTCCCCTTACGCAGAATTTCTGGATGTTTTTAGCAAAACGCAATCTGAGCTCCTAACCCCTCATCGTTCATACGACTGTCCGATTGACCTGGTACCTGGATACACCTTGTCCAAATCAACATCCTACCCCCTCTCGTTGCCCGAGACGGATGCAATGGATGAATATATTCGCGAGAACTTGAAGCGGGGCTTTATACGTCATTCCAACTCTCCCGCGGGGGCTGGATTCGTTAAGAAGAAGGATGGTACTCTCAGACTGTGTATTGATTACCGGGGCCTGAACCGTGAAGAATCGTTATCCACTCCCACTCATCTCCGAACTCTTCGATAGGCTTCAAGGGGCCAACCTCTTTACCAAATTTGACCTTCGTGGGGCATATAATCTCATCCGCATCCGGGAGGGCGACGAGTGGAAAACTGCCTTCAACACCCGTAGCGGGCACTATGAATTTCTCGTGATGCCCTTCTGTTTATGTAACGCACCGGTGGTTTTTCAGCACTTTATTAATGATATCTTTCGGGATGTCCTTAACCGCTTTGTAATCGTCTATCTGGATGACATCCTTATTTTTTCAAAGAACTTACAGGACCATATCATCCATACGAAGTTTGTGCTCTCTCGCCTCTGAGAGAACCGGTTGTTTGCCAAAATGGAGAAATGCCTTTTTCACCAGTCTACCATTTCCTTTCTTGGGTACATTATCTCCAACAGGGGCTTGGCCATGGACCCAGAGAAACTTAAAGCTGTAGTGGATTGGCCGCAACCCGATTCCCTCAAATCTATTCAGCGATTTTTAGGGTTCTCTAACTATTACCGGAAATTTATTCGCAATTGTTCCACCATCATCGCTCCTATCACCACACACCGACCCAAAAAGGTGCAGGTCCTTCGTCTTGGTCTCCCGAGGCAGTAACGGCTTTCAAAACATTGAAGCAAGCTTTCGTCTCTGCTCTCATCCTCCGACATCCGAACATGAATTTTTCATTCACCCTAGAGGTTGATGCTTTGGACTGTGGGGCTGGCGCGGTTCTATCTCAGAGGTTTTCTCCCTAGGACAAACTTCACCCTTGCGGGTTCTTCTCTAAGAGGTTTTCTCCAGCGGAAAGAAACTACGATGTGGGCAATAGGGAAGTTTTGGCTGTCAAATTGGCTCTTCAAGAATGGAGGCATCTTCTGGAGGGGTCAAAAGAGCCATTCACGATTCTCACGGACCACAAAAACCTGTTGTACATCGAGAATGCCGGCCGCTTAGGTCCTCGCCAAGCTCGCTGTCGTTATTTTTCTCCAGGTTTAACTTTATTCTGTCATACATTCCCGGCACCAAAAACATCAAGGCAGGTGCTCTCTCTAGACAATACTCTTCTGAAGAGAGACCGGAAAAAAACACCGAGCCAATCCTTCCTAAACAAAGAATCCTCGCAGTCGCTGCGTTCAAGAATTTTGAGAAAATCATCAAGTCTCAAAAACACCTTCCGATTGGTCTTGAGGTTCCAAAGGACACCTTGTACATAGAGCCCAAGTTCATTCCTGAGATACTCGATTGGGGACATGCTTCCCGCTCAGCAGGACATCCTGGATTCAAGAAAACTTTGGATCTCATCCGTCGCATCTTCTGGTGGCCCAATATGGCCAAATCCATTCTTGAATTTACACGGGCCTGTCCGGTATGTGCACGCAATAAAATTCCTCGTCAGAAACCCCATGGTCTTCTTTTACCTTTACCCATTCCGGAGCGCCCCTGGTCACACATATCCATGGACTTTATTGTTGAATTGCCTAGATCGAATGGCATGAACACCATTCTAGTAGTGGTGGATCGGTTTTCCAAGATGGCACATTTTATTCCTCTCAAAAGATTACCCTCCTCACCTACCCTAGCTGATATCTTCTCCAAAGAAATTTTTCGGATCCATGGTATACCCACATCCATCGTGTTGGATCGTGGCTCTCAATTTGTTTCCAAATTTTGTAGGATCTTCACCAGAAGACTGAGCATTGCTTCCTCCTTTTCTTTGGGATATCACCCCCAATCTAATGGACAGACTGAGAGTGTTAACCAATCTCTCGAGAAGTATTTAAGATGCTTTGTCTCTGATTCACAGGATGACTGGGCGGAATTACTTCCCTGGGCTGAGTATGCCTTTAATTCCTCCAGGAACGATTCCACTCGTGAGACACCTTTCTTTATCAATTACGGATTCCACCCGGCTCGCCTACCTATTTCTAATATCTCCTCTGTAGTACCAGCCATGGACAAACACATCTCCCTCCTACAGGACTCTTGGTCTAGAATTCAATCGGCACTTCAAAAGGCCTCTCTGACATCTTAAACCCAGGCTGATCGTCATCGCCGACCTGCACCCAACTACAAACCCGGGGACAAGGTTTGGCTATCGACCAAGAATATCCATCTCAAGACCCCTTCCCCCAAATTGGCACCTAGGTTTCTCGGTCCTTTTCCTATCATGGAGCAGGTAAACCCGGAATCCTTCCGACTTCAATTACCTCAAAGCATGAGAATCCCAAATGTCTTTCACACTTCGCTTCTCAAGCCGTTCATCTCCAGTGCCCTCTTTCCGGACCACACTCTTAAACCAGACCCAGTGATTGTACAGGGCAACAAAGAGTACGAGGTCCAAGCTTTACTAGATTACCGTCTTTCGAGAGGTAAGAACCACTTCTTGGTCCATTGGAAGGGTTTTGGACCCGAAGAAAGGTCGTGGGTACCTCTTAAAGACATTCACGCACCCGGACTTCTCAGACGTTTCCGAAAGAAGTTTCCATCTAAACCTTTTGAGAATCGTCCTGAGGCCGACCCTGAGGGGGGGGTACTGTGAGGATTCGGGGATCACGGCGCTCAGAGCACGACCCCTCCTCACCCTCTTTACCTGCTTCTGCCGTGGTGAGCCCCCCTCGCCGACGCCAGTCACCTCGAGCTGCCCTGGGGGTTTCCCGCTGCCTCCGGTGGTCCGCCTCTGCTCCGCGGCCGCCTCTCCCTTATGCGGCTGCCATTTGTCCCGGATTCGCACGTGAACAGCGCACGCCTGGTGAAGATAATTTATTCACTGCTCTAGCAGTGAAACCACGCCCCCAACTGACGAACAGGCTATTACCTCAGACCAAACTATCTCACCTGCCGGCCAATCAAGGGGACCTATCCTGGACAGCTCCATGCACTCCTCCAAATCCGCCCCCTCTTCCTATTCGCCAGCCTCACTATATTATGCCTGTCCTACCATTCCCACATCACTCGAAATAGTCTCCACTTGTGGATCAATACGCTGGCACTTTCTCTCTTTATTCAGTCAGGTCATGACTTGGCTTGGCGGACGTCAATCTCTGGCTCTGTATCCCAGCTTGGACACCAACCTTCCGGAATTCTCCAATCCCTGACCTTGGCTAACGGTAACGACGACAGCACTTCTTTACCGGTACCGGCAAGTATTGCTAAAGTTAAACACCACCTGACCTGGCAATGCCTAAAACACCACACTCCAGACACGCTCCTTTTGCTGCGGGTGCGTGCTCATATACATCCCACACCTCAGTATAAGGGACGGGTCTGGTCTGCGGGCAGCACCGACGTAACAAACACGCAATTTGTGATAATAATCACCACCACGAGGAAAACACCGTCCAGGATCGCGTAGACAGTCCAAGGATTAACAAACGGTTGCCAGGAACAGTTCATCCCCCATAGGTTGCCGCAGAAGATGTTCCTAAGGTCCGCTTTCAATAAGCAAACGAGCTGGCTTCAGTAGTAAAACATGCGCGCTTCGGCCGTAAAGCATGGTGACGTAATGTCGCAATAGGCGTCCCTGACTCATTTCGTCACAATTAAGCAAATTTATCAAAGGGAATGACACGAACAAGGAGAGCTAGATATTTGTAACTACATACATGCTGTGATTGGTTGGGAATAATAAGAGGACCTGCCCCCAAGCATATAATGATTGACAAACCAAAGCCACAACTGAAAAACCTCCAAACCCCTCAGGTTAATAATAATGGAGAAAACATATATAAACAATTGCGAATCAGCCAGAACACAAGAAAACTATTCAAATAATTAATAATGTACTATTAATGTACTATTAAATGTACTATTAATTGTACTATTAATAATGTACTATACATATAATACAAAAAACACTCGTAAAATAATATAAATATTTAGTAATTATAACCTTGTAATAGCAATAATAATTATATATAATTACAATAAAAATGACAAAAAATCATTGCATGTGCATGTAGTTGGATAAGCATGAAAAGATGCAAATTGCAATTCATATGATCACATTGTTACAAAAAATATATATATACAGTATATATACATATAGACAGTGGTTGACAAATCACCAAAAAATCTTCTCGCCACACAAAAAAATCTACTCGCCACCTAGTACCAAACGTGTGCTGCTTGGGCCAATATTTACTCGCCCGGGGGTTAAATCCACTCGCCCGGGGCAAGCAAATGTATAGGTTTGTCGAACACTGCATATATACATATATATATATATATATATATATATATATATATATATAAAAACACAAAAAAAAACAGGCGCACTCATAGAGTAAAAAAGTATAACAATAAAGTTTATGGAATGAAGGATTAAAAATACATACTCACAAACATAGCTGATAATAAAGCATTGTTGAGTAAAAACTCAGCCCGTCAGACGCAGGAACCCGGTATACAGGATTTCGTTGTATAATTACTGGTAGGTCCTGCTGCAGTGGCCCCTCTGTGTCCTGGCAGGGACCGAAAGGCACGAGGGACGCTGCCTCTCCCTTGCTCCGGCGTCGCACAGTGAGCACTCTGATCCAAATCTCGCGAAAACTCTGTGACGTCAGTGAGTTCCAATCGGAGTAAATTCGCAATGGAAAACGGGCTGGACGGCTGAGCGGCTGAATAAAAATGCTATCAGCACAGCAAAAATATGCTGAAGCACATGAGTGGGGTATAATAAACGTGAAAGCTGGACATTAGCTACCACTGCACTCTCTACGCATTTCGTCTTGAACGAGACTTCATCAGGACTCCTCCGATTGGAACTCACTGACGTCACAGAGTTCTCGCGAGATTTGGATCAGAGTGCTCACTGTGCGACGCCGGAGCAAGGGAGAGGAAGCGTCCCTCGTGCATTTCGGTCCCTGCCAGGACACAGAAGGGCCACTGCAGCAGGACCTACCAGTAATTATACAACGAAATCCTGTATACCGGGTTCCTGCGTCTGACGGGCTGAGTTTTTACTCAAAAATGCTTTATTATCAGCTATGTTTGTGAGTGTGTATTTTTAATCCTTCATTCCATAAACTTTATTGTTATACTTTTTTACGCTATGAGTGCGCCTGGTTTTTTTGTGTTTTTATAAATATCTTCAAGGAAGTGGTGTTCCCTTCATTCGGGCTACAGAGACTCTTTTGGATAGCATTTGGAGTATTTTTTAGGATTTGTATACTTTTTAATATATATATTTTTCTGGACATTTTTCTTTTTTGTTGCTTCATTTTGTATGCTTTATATTCTTCTAATGTACTGTATTAATCTTTTATTTTGTATTTGTTCCACTGTGCATAGTATAGGTTTTACTTATATCTTTCAGAAGGTATATATATAGTGGTTCAGGTTGGCGCCAATCTTTTCTTTTGTTGTGCTATATATATATATATAGATATTATATAATATATATATATATATATATATATATATATATATATAATATACACAGTGGTTGACAAATCACCCAAAATCTACTCGCCACACAAAAATCTACTCGCCACCTAGTACCAAACGTATGCTGCTTGGGCCAATAGGAGTCGCCACGTATGTTAATCCACTCAAATGTATAGGTTTTCGAACACTATGATATATATATATTATATATATATATATATATATATATATATATATATATAATATATCTATATATATATAACATATATATATATATAACATACATGCAGATTCTGATAGATCATTATTAGAATGTGAAACATATAAAAAACAATCATTTAATTAGTAAATGGCAATATGATCCCATGCACATGCATTACAATCACAAATATAAACTCTGTTGGAAATCAAGAAATAATAAAACTGCAATAGTTCACTAATAAATAAATTATTTTGATAATAAAAAAATTATTTTGTGTGTATATATATATATATATATATATATATATAACAAAAATAAAACAGTGCTACCGGTGATTGATCAAAGATACCAAGGTGAGATAATAGATAGATAATGTGAGATAATAGAGAGCATAGGTAAGTACAGAAGGAACCATTAAAATAATAATATATATATAATTCAAATAAATATTCACCAATGTAATAGATCCAATAAAATATTCTTATAATCTGAAAGTCCAAGCTGTAGAAATTAACCACTGTAGTGACTTGTTAGGACAAAGAGGCTGCTGTGTCCACAGGGAAAAATTGGTCCCAAGATATCTAAGATAAGGAGAGAAAGAGAGGCGCACTCTCCTAGTGTAATAAACCTTAGACAGTTTAATATGAAGTTTTTAAACAGCAATGGTTGCGTTTAGTTTTGTACCTGGTAGTGATTTTAAAAATCGGGTACCTGGCCAAAATCAATGGTTCTACCCGGCTGGGTACCCGGCTACCCAGTTTGATACTTACCTGCAGGGTGGCGGCGATATGTAGGATAAGCAGCAGTGGTCCTGTGGCGGTGGCAGCATCTGAGGTGTCTTCAGCGACCGTCCCAACAGTGAGCCTCTGCTCCTGCCCGCCCCACATCCACAACTCTGCTCTTCTTCCGCCCGATCTCCGCTCCTCTTCTGCTCCCGCCCGCCCCAACTATGCTCACGCCTGCCCCAACTCCACACCCAACTCACCTCCGCTCCGGCCGACCTCCGCTCTTCTTCCGCTCCCCCCACCTCCGCTCTTCTTCTGCTCCCGCATGCCCCATCTCATCTCCACTTCTGCTACCACTCGCCCCAACTCCATGCCTGACCTCAGCTCCCGCTCCACCTCCGCTCCACTACTGCAACTCTTCCTATCACACCTGACTTCCGCTACCTCCCGACCTCCGCTCCCTCCCGACCTCTGCTCCCTCCCGACCTCTGTTCCCTCCTGACATCCGCTCCTCTTCCACTCACCCCATCTCTGCTCCTCCTCACCTCCGCTCCACCTCTGCATCTCTTCCGCTCCCGCCTTAACTCCGCTCCCTCCCGACATCCGCTCCTCTTCCATTCGCCCCATCTCTGCTCCTCCTCACCTCTGCTCCACCTCTGCACCTCACCCGCTCGCCCCACCTCCGCTCCCGCCCAACCTCCATTCCTGCCCGAGCTCGGCTCCTCTTCCGCTTGCCCCACCTCCGCTCCTCCTCCACTCCACCACTGCAGTGCCCCTCTTCCGCTCCCCGCAACTCTGCTCCACCTCCGTTCCCGCCCGCTCCTCTTCCGCTCCACTCCCGCTATTGAATCCTGCTGTCCTACGGCAGCTGAAAGGTAAGTAAGTAATAAGATTTTCAGCTACTACTGCGGCCCCTTTTAACCTCCAACATCCCGAGTTGTTCTCCACTGAACGGCTACACGCGCTAATAGCGCTAAACAATGACTAAACAATGAAAAACGCCCGCGGCGCCTAAAATGGCCGGAACACGGCCCGGAACATGCCGCACCTGCCTGCAAGTTTGAATTTCGCGCTGAAACTGCCGCAGGAGGCTAAAGGCGGCCGCCACTGTACCCTGACATTACCCGACGCCGGGTATTACCTGGCGCTGAGCCCACTTCTCAGTTGTCGGGTCCGGGTAATGTCCGGGTACCTGGAAATGTACCGGGTAACGCCGCGTACCGGGTAATTCCGTGTACTCGGTACATCCCTAGTTGCGCTCACAAACATTGGATATCAACAAGTATTTCTGAGTATACTACTCAATGTTCCGTCTCCGTCACAGCTGTATACTGCTGCGGCCGAGTTTATTCGTGCATTTGCCCGTTCTCGGCCGCAGCAGTTACCTGGCGCGCGTCGGAGGGTGCCGGGCGCGCGCCGAAGCAGCGGAGGAGAGGCCCGCTGATCGCGGCTTCCCCCTCTCCTCTCCGGGTCCGCCGGGTCCCCCGGAACCCCCTGCCGCCGTCCCCCACATCGCGGGACACGCAGGAGGCGCAGGCACCCGATGACGCGTGACCGCGCATCGGTGACGCGCGGCACGCCGAGGGGATGCCACTTGCAAGCCGGGAAATCTCCCGGCTTGCGGAACTGGCCACACTTCAATAAAGTGTGTCGCCAGTGTAGGCTTCACGATCTGTAGATCATCAACAGCATGCGTTGTTACTCTAGGCTTGATACCGGAAGTGGTGCCGGTGTACTGCACACTCAGTCCCCCGGTCAAATGGTCCAAGACACAAAGGATCCACAGGTAGTCCCTGAATAGCGTATAGGGTTGCTTTTGGTCTTAGCTTACAGTCCGTTTATCTTTGTTGCTAATGCAGAAGACTTCACTGGGGAAGCAAACCGCCTTACGCGTTTCATTGTATCTGTACAACTTTGTCAGAGGCTAAAGGTAAGCTTGGTCCAAAGGGGGGGAAGGAAGCGGTACAGTCAGGAACACACCAAAAATAAAAAGATAAACACAATAATGGTGCAGTATATTCAAACAGTTTGGAAGATAGTTGAATCTTGGCTCGAATAGAATTCCTACTTACAACAAGTAGAATAAATGTAAGCAGGGGTCAGTGTGGATCAGGTAAGGTCTTTAACAGAGATGACTCTGGATATGCAGGAACTTCAAACGTAATTCATTTGAAGTGATGGAGACTCCGATTCACGCAGAGTGTAGGTATCATATGCAAAAGAAACGGACTATAGTGTGGATCGTATAACACAGTATTTATACAATCAAACAAAGTAAGAAATGTACTTAAATAAGTACATAGGGCATGTACACGTAACAGTTTCGTGAGACAGTAGAGGGCTCTTAGTTAAAAGAAGCTAGCTGTCATCACCCACTCCACCGGAAGTGACGTCAGACGCCATCCACCGGCGGCGAGGTGGGAGAAAAGGGAGAAGAGTCCAGCTAGCTTCTTTTAACTAAGAGCCCTCTACTGTCTCACGAAACTGTTACGTGTACATGCCCTATGTACTTATTGTAAGTACATTTCATACTTTGTTTGATTGGATAAATACTGTGTTATACGATCCACACTATAGTCCGTTTCTTTTGCATATGATACCTACACTCTGCGTGAATCGGAGTCTCCATCACTTCGATGAATTACGTTTGAAGTTCCTGCATATCCAGAGTCATCTCTCTTAAAGACCTTACCTGATCCACACTGACTTAGTCAGACCCCTGCTTACATTTATTCTACAGAGGCGGCACATTTTATTTGAGTGCGGCTAGCTCCGCAAGCCTGGGGATGCCCCGGCATGCTAGCCGCACTCTCTCAGCGTGCCCCGCGTCATCGACGCGCGGTCACGCATCATCGGGTGCCTGCGCCCCCTGCACGCGCGTCCAGGGCTCCCCGAGGGAGCCCTGGTGTCCCGCGATGTGGGGGACGGCGGCAGGGGGTTCCGGGGGACCTGGCGGACCCGGCGAGCGGAGAGAGAAAGCCCAGATCGGAGGGCGCTCCTCCGCGGCTTCGGCGCGGGCCAGGCACATCCCGGCGCGCGCCTGGTTACTGCTGCGGCCGAGACCGGGCAAATGCTCAAATAAAGTCGGCCGCAGCAGTACTTGTTGTAAGTAGGAATTCTATTCGAGCCAAGATTCAACTATCTTCCAAACTGTTTGAATATACTGCACCATTATTGTGTTTATCTTTTTCTTTTTGGTGTGTTCCTGACTGTACCGCTCCCTTCCCCCCCTTTGGACCAAGCTTGTTTCTGTAAGGAATCCTTACAAATTCCTGTGAAGGTTGAGAAGTATTTTCTGGTTACACACCTATTCACTGTGTGTTTATTTATCTACACTTTAACTATTTAAGGGTGGTACTTAGCGCCGATACAAATCACTTGGGTTCACTAGAGCCTAAAGGTACTCATGAAACCTCCCCCCTTACTCTTAACGCACAGATCCAGCTGATACACATTAATTACATACATTAATTAGTAATATTAACCCCATATGCGTCAGGAGCGTGGAGGTGACAATCAAACTATATATAAATATGTCCAACATGAATGATTGCTGAAAGCAGAACAATTTTAGCAATATTATAAATATATATCTAGTAGCTAAAATCTTTTATACATAAAACACATAATTAAATAAATGAAATATTTATACTCATCAAATGGAGATGTGATCTGGTGGGAAATTGACACAAAATATTGAACCAAATTTACAATAAATCTAGACACAAAGCTTACTTAACAGTGCTCTAGAATTTAGCCTAGCTCAAGCTATTTAAGGAACTTGGATGAAAAAGAATCTTAACAAGAAATTCCCTCTTATCAATATTATAGAAATTTTACAAGACTCGGTGCGTGCAATCAGAAGACTGACAGGAACAGATGTACTAACAACACTGTCATAATAATATGACAAAAAAGGAAGAAAACCAGCAGTGCCCAAATTAACACAACCTCACTCCCAAGTTAAACGAACCCCAGAATAAACAGCAAAATATAAACTAACAGATAACAGAACATTTAACCATATTATATATGCAACATACTTGATTAAAGATAACCTAATCAACAAATAAATAGTGAATTATAACATAAAATAGACCAAATAAAAAATACTGACCATTGAAATGAACTTAAAAAAATGAAATGAGCATTTGATAGCTTTAAAACCTGATGTGACACCTTCAGACTGAGACAAAGAGACCCAGTGATGGTCTAAATTAGGGTACTTGCATCTATACACACATTGAATCCCTTTGTGACAAGGTGCCCAATGCATAGATCCAAAATGTTTCATTGGCACATAGTCTCTTGAACCTGTCTCCTCCTAATACAGAGGGTGGAACGACTTCCAAACCAATGATAGTCATAGATTTGGGGTCTTTATGATGTTTCTCTAAAAAGTGTTTTGATAAACTATGTGTCTGGGAGCCTGTAACAGGGGACTTATCCCTGTTCAGTAATGTACCTTTAATCTAGCAGTGTGGTAGTTAATTACTAAACACCACCTGCCTGATTAGATTGTGTAGAAAAAGCCTGCCTTTGAGACAGGAAGTGACTCCTTAGCTCTGACTGAGAGCTGACCTTTGGAGCTGACCGGTCTTGAGCTCTGCACAGCAGAGCTGATTTCAAGACACAGGGAAAACTACTACACCTGAAGCTGAACCAGGAAGCGAGAAGATTTTCCCTCCAAGAAACAGATAAGAATTTTATTCTTAAGAGACTGCTTATATCTTCTTATTTTCATGCTATATGTTTTGGGGCTGCGAGACATGCTTAACTAATGGAGATGTGAACTAATTGCATAGGATTTCACTAGAAATACTACCAAGTGAATGGAAGCTTTGTTCCCCCCCCTGTGTTTGGATAATTTCCTGATGAAAAGGAACAGGCACAATAAAGCCTATTATAATTTCACATTATAAAGCCTCCTAATTGTGTAGCTCTGTGAACGTCCGTCTACATATGATGTCTGAGGTGGGACAAGAGATGTCCTTGTAGTTAAAAAGGACTGGAGATTTTTATGTGGAATTTTTTTTAATGCTTTTTGCCTACAAACAGTCTGAGAAAAAAAACCTCATGAAGCAGAGATCAGAGTTAAAGGGACACACAACTGGAACTTACACTGCATTGAAACTTACAAAACCACAGATGGACTCTTTGCCCCAATCCCAAGAAGAGAGAGACTGCTGAAGCAGCTAAAACTTTATTTGCCTATCACAAAGCGTAATATGGTCATTGAAATAGGGGTTTTGCCTTCCAGCCATAGTCAGGGTTCAAGAAGTGAGTCAGCCCTTAAAAGGGATAGGTGTTTGTTGTTTTCAAAAGTTTCGCTGAAGCAGTGAATACAGATGGTGACCCACAAGTGGTACTGATTTTGCAAATAAAGGTTGCCACACCACATAGGGCTACCAGCTGTGAATGGAGTATATGCAGAAAAGTGTGAAAATTGATACAAGACTGTGCTGAAGCAGGAGAATTTTTAGCAAACAAATGCTGAGTGTAAAATTGCCCTATAAAGGAAAAGGTTTTTCAAAGCCAATTGCTGAGTGTTGAGTCCACTGCAAATAATGTTTTTTTTTCTGCAAGTAAAAAAGTATGCCTATTATCTTGGGAGCAAAACAGACACCGAAAGTGTGAAGTGTGAATGCCATAATACCCAAAGATGAGACTGAAAATTATTGAACTCAGGCAGAAAACCAAATTCTGTTGCTGAAGCAGAGGGAATCGCCTAGCAAGTAAATGGTGTATAGCAAATAGACTTTTTTTTACCTAGCAACTGCCTGATAAAAGAAAATGCATGCACAGTACTGATGATATTGAAAAAAAAAATTACCCAAGAAAGAAAAGTCTACAGAGATGCCTGTGAGAACTACGACCTCTACAAGCAAAATATGCCCATCTGTAGGACTACCACAATTGGGGGTTCTAGCAAATACAGTGGCAACAGCTGCAATAGTGCCTCCTGAGGTCAGGAAGAAAATTACACCTGATAGCCTAAAAATGGAGGACAAGATGCAGCGTTCCTGTAATGAACCCTACCCCACGGAAGAGTGGCCCTTCCAGTCCAATAAAGAGGAAGACATCTCTTAGGGGAACCCGAACGAGTCACACCCACAAAACACACCCAGAAGGGTGGGGGTGCCTGAACTCGGCACGAACAGAAAAGACCGCTCCCTTTGATGACAGCAGGAGACAGAGCGGGAGCAGTGGATCACCGAATATTTATGTCAGCTAAAGCAGCTGCAAGAAAAGCCTGGCGTATATAATGAAGCTGCTAAAATTTCAAATGAAGATGGAGACCCC
The DNA here is from genome assembly GCA_036426205.1 of Ascaphus truei. NCBI lineage: Eukaryota > Metazoa > Chordata > Amphibia > Anura > Ascaphidae > Ascaphus > Ascaphus truei. The sequence goes on from WSYH01003419.1 coordinate 22,014, forward strand.
AATATCCCTGAAGGGACGGTGTCATCCAAATCAAAAAGGTGGAAAAAGAAAAGCAATTCTTTACTTACCGTGGAAGGAACAGACACGTCTGCAGATCCTGTGGAGGAAAAGGGGGACCGAGTTGCCCTGCAGCCTAGAGAAAATGGAGAATTCGTCCCGCGGGTAACCGAATATCCAGAGGGCCCAAGGCAGAAGTCGTGTACCCTAAAGAAGTATCTGTCCGGTGCCAACAGTGAGGAACCCTCGGCCAACCATCCCAGGGAAGTGGAGTCGGAGCCAGTGAGTGACGATCCCTTGACCAGCCCTGAAGATGCACTGCAAGCTGCAGGCATGACTGTGATCTACTCTGTGAAGAATTGGAAAGGGGGAGAAAAAATAATGCTGAGCTACAGAAGACTGTGCTCGCAATTTACTCTGCAGCCAAGACTGAATTGGAGGATCTCAAGACTGAGCTAGTTACTGCAAAGGCTACTATTTCCGCCATGGAGGAAAAGCAGAGCCAATCTGATAAAATGGTGGCTACGCTAAAGCGGAAGTATGAGAAGGCACTGAAGCAGATGACAGTCTTCCAGCAAGAGGTTCACACTCTTTGCATAGAGCTGAATGCCTCACAACATGAGGTCAACAGTGTCCGGTAGATGTTGTACGTATCTCAGAAAGAGGTTCAGACACTCCGCAGAGCACTGGATGCCTCACATCATGAGACCAACAGCTGCCGCACAGACCTGGAAGTTTCCAGAAAGGAACTACACAGTCTCACTGAGGAGCTGGACATTGCTAAAGAAACTATTGGTAATCTTGAAACAGATCTCAAAGTCTCTCAGAAGGAGCTTCAGACCCTCAACCTAGAGAAGGAAGTCTCACGCCAGGAGATTGTCATTCTCAAAGCAGATGTGCGTAAATGGAAGGAGGACTGCAAAGAGGCCCTGAAGAATACAGAGACTGAAAAAGGAGAAAATTCAAGATTAAAATGAGAAAACTTAAAACTGAAAGAAGAAAATTTTCAGTTAACAGAAGAAGTCAAGGAAAAGTTTGACGCAGAGCACCGACTGCAGAACCAACTGCAAGGTCTGCGTACACACCTCCAGTGTGCTGAGGAGAAGCAGCAAACGCTACAGGAAGAGAAACTGCAGGCTGCTAAAGAGGTACAAGCGCTGCAGGAACGTCTGAATACCCAGTACGTCCCCACAGAGCAGTATGAGGAGCTAAAGGCCACGCTGCATGTCTTCAGAGCATCGTTGGAAGCGGAGGTTCGATACCAGGTGACTCTGTGTAAGAGGGAGCGTGAGAAGGCTCAGAAACTGGAGCAAGACCTGGAGAGACAGAGATACTGTTCCATTCCCTTGAGTCAGTACACCAAGGAGAAAACAGATGCAGCGGCAACCTTGACGACAAAAATTACAGAGCTCAAGAATATGAAGGAGACTCTGATACAGATTCCTCCAATACAGAAAAAGGTATGGCTCTGCCCAAGCACCAGTATCCCACAGTAACTAATGCCTGCAAGGACAAGGGTACAGTGAGAGTTGGGGACTCCACGCAACTTCAAAACAAAATTACGAAGTTTGAGCCACCAAAGAAAGCACTAGCCAAACCTACAGCTGCCCAACAGGCAACAAACAGAGGTAGGAGTGCAGAATCAAAGCCAGAAGAATCCTTAGCTGAAGAAGCTGAACTGTGTGGAGAAGCTGCAGAAAGACCACTTCAAGAGCAGATAACTCTAAGGGCTAGTCCTAACTGCTCTACAACTGTTGCCATACACTTTGTCTACAAAAAGAGGAGTGCCCGACGCAACAGAAATCTCAAGACCGCGCACGTGATAAAAAAACTTTACTTGGAAAAAGTCCTCCTCGAGTGACTGAGGAGTGCTGATCTCAAGCATCTTTGGGAGGAGACAAAAATAAACTGGAGAAAGGGCTCCAATCCCAGCGGAACAGAGGGTTCTCTTCCTCCATCCACTCTCATTCAAGTCACAGAGTGTCAGGAATCGGCATTCTCCACGCTCCCCACACAGAGAACCCCCTTCCTGCAGGGAGCCCCTGGACACACAAATCAAACCTGCCTTACCGGCCTCCATGGCTATTCGCCCCTGCCGCCGTTGCGGGATCACTCCCCTCGGCGATTCCTCTGCTCAGCACCGGGCGCGCCCACGCCCTCCTGCACGCACACAGGCACGCACACCTGCACCATCCACTGGCTCGGTTCACGCGCGTACACGAGTTACGGAGCATGCTCAGTCTGCACACTCTTCTTCCCGTCCCCCGGACCTCAGGCTCTGCCCCCGCACACTGCACGGGCATACTCTGGTTACCAACAAGACTCACCTGGCCTGTTATGCCTGCACCAATATGTAGTGTCTCCCTGTAGCTCTTCCTGTCCCGCCTCCGTTCCTAATTGGACCTTCCTGCTTTATCTAGCTCCTCTCTGCTCTCAGTCTTTGCTCGACATAGTCTCTGTATGGAAGTACTTCTGGATTCTCTCAGTGTTTTCACAGGTTCTGACGCAGCTCGTATGACTACCCCCTCTGGCTCTCGATCTCAGCACTCCTTGGACAACGCTCACTCTGGTAACCCCTTGAACACGGCTTGGACAACGACCTATCTCCACTCTCCACTCCCTGACTTCGGCGAGGCATCCTTCACTCTATCTCTAAAACCGGTACCGGCAAATATTGTCTACCTTACTACACCTGGCCTGGCAACGCTTCGTACCACACTCCGGACACGCTCCCTTTGCTGTGGGTGTGTGTATTACCACTTCCCCCTTCAGCTCATGGGACGGGTCTGGTCTGCGGGCAGCACCGGCGTAACACAGAGATATCTAAAATGAGAGTGGAAGGATGGGCTTTGGCAGTGGTAAGCCCGAGCTTCCCACAAACAGGGGAGGTATGTAACAGGGGACTTATCCCTGTTCAGTAATGTGCCTTTAATCTAGCAGTTTGGTAGTTAATTACTAAACACCACCTGCCTGATTAGATTGTTTACAAAAAGCCTGCCTTTGAGACAGGAAGTGACTCCTTAGCTCTGACCGAGAGCTGACCTTTGGAGCTGACCGGTCTTGAGCTCTGCACAGCAGAGCTGATTTCAAGACACAAGGAAAACTACTACACCTGAAGCTGAACCAGGAAGTGAGAAGATTTTCCCTCCAAGAAACAGATAAGAATTTTATTATTAAGAGACTGCTTATATCTGCTTATTTTCATGCTATATGTTTTGGGGCTGCGAGACATGCTTAACTAATGGAGATGTGAACTAATTGCATAGGATTTCACTAGAAATACTCCCAAGTGAATGGAAGCTTTGTGTGTGTTTGGATAATTTCCTGATGAAAAGGAACAGGCACAATAAAGCCTATTATAATTTCACATTATAAAGCCTCCTAATTGTGTACCTCTGTGAACGTCCGTCTACAAAGCCCTTAGAACATTCCGACAGTGTTCAAGACACCTTGTTGCCAACGTACGCATCGTCCTACCAATATACTGTGGTCAACACTGCAGGAAATTGCATACACCACATAGGTAGATAGACAGGTGATATGACCTACAATATCACTTTGGAGTCTATGGGGGTCATGCACTAAGCTCCGTTAAGTCACTTTTAGAGCGCAAAGTGCTCTTAGAATGTGATGTTGCGCTGAACCCGAGGCACTAAGCAACGCAAACAGGCACTTTGCGCTCTAAAACTGACTTTTTTCAGGATTTTTTTCTAAGTCCAACAATGCTCGTTCGTTACCCTGTTTGCGTTAAATTCTGCCCTTAAGCGGGATGCACCTTAGCGTACGCGAAAGTTGCGTTGATCAGAACATGTCAGCTCAAGGTAGATGCAAAAAAAGCTGGACTTAGAAAAAATTATTGCTTTACATTTTTGCATGCGCAAAACCCATACAACAGGCCAGCGAGAGTCCCCGGTGGGCCTGACGGGTCACCTCACAGACCTACAGGTGCCCAGCATCATGTTTCACACAGGGTCTGGAGGCCTGTTAGTTGGTCCCACCAGGCGCCATGGTCCACCAGGTGGTCTCCGCGGGCCACAATGGGGTCCTCAAGGTAGGCCCGCGGATGTCTGGTGGGCCCCGGGTCAGGCTCACAGGTGTCTGAGGGGCCATGGGTGGTCCCTACAGGTCCGCGGTGCCCCCATAGATGTGGGGCCACCGGTTCTTCCCCGCAGGTGTCCCCTGTGGACCCGGCAGCCTGGTTTCCATGAGAAGCCCAAGGATACCGCAGGTGGTCTCCAGAGCTCCCCCGCAAACCAAAAGGAACTAACCCTGTATGTAAAAAAAATAAACCGGACCTATACATTAAATACATCAATCCCCCCCAACATATACAGTACAATAATGTGCAAAATAACTATTATCCAGATATGGATAATATATTATTTGCCCATTATGAAACACATAAAACATGCATAAATCAAAACATGAATTCTTAATCTTAAAATTACTACATTGCATGTTAAAATAAATCCAGCAGCAATTGAAAATATAAACCAAAAAACCAGCAGCTACACAAATGTATATGAACTGTCACACAATTGCCTTGAGTGTGTACCTGATGCAATTAATCAGTGCATCATGTAACACTATACAAAATATATGTAACAATAAAATACACTATGAACAATGTCCCCTTACCACCACTGCCATCATGAAAATCAAATAGAAACTAAGCAACATCAATACAATTACCATCAATCAATTACTCAATTTACTAAAACAATTACAATACAATACAAATCAATTATACAATTCCCTATTCAATTCCTAAAGCCAAAAATTGCCAAAAGAATTCTAATTGAAAGTTTTGGCAAAGAAAAGATCTTTTTGTTCACAGACGCACCAGATTCAACCTCACCCATCCAGCGTACATCTGCGTTGCTCCAAAGGCGCACAGCCTGATGAGGGCCCCCCCAGAACTGCTCCCCTCTGCACAGGACCAGCGTGCTAAGGGTTAACATGTGTTTGTTCTTTGTTGAATTGGCAACCCCACCCACTGGAATGTTAATGAGCCAAGGGGACAAAGAAAACCTCACCCACCCAGCGTACATCTGCATTGCTCCAAAGGCGCACAGCCTTTGGCGCAGCCGAAGGGCAGCCAAAGGGCGTGAGCCGTTTGCTGCCGTTCGCTGATGTTAGTTGATGTTAAAGTGATGTTGAAGCTGCTCTATTTCTATCTGAAACACATAAGCCCTTTATCCCCTGTAACCAATTTTCCAATTTTATCTGTCCATGAAATGTCTATGAATTACCTGTATAACCCTGTTCTTTTATCGTAACCATGTATTTTTTATAACTCTGTGCCCAGGACATACTTGAAAACGAGAGGTATCTCTCAATGTATTACTTCCTGGTAAAACATTTTTATAAATAAAATAAAAAATAAAAAAAGTAACCACCATCATTCTAATCTAACTACCAGAAAGAAGCCATTAAAAATAACATGTAACTAAATACAGATTACACGTCAAAATAAAGCTGATAAATACATTAGCCATACATGAAAATAACATAAACATTAGCAAAACAATCAATTATTATCCCTGTATGTCTTTACATATACAGTAGATAGATATACATAACATACAGGGGCAATAATAGAGCATAAAAAACAATGCATTTACATCCAAAAATCACATAGAATACACCCATTCAGTGTCCGTGAATGTATGTATATACATAGATACATTCACGGGCATTAAATGGGACTGAAAAAATAAAAGACATGAATCAAAAATAAAAAAAACTGTAAAAGTAAAAATAATACACTTTTCTTTTGTTTACTCACCATTAGATGCCCACTCACCGAAATCCAGGCGACCCGGAAGCACTGGAACGAATTCACAGGTAACCATAAAAAAATAAACCCTTACAATCCATAACGGTGTCTTCTTTCTTCTATTTGTAATCCTTTCCGTCTGTCTTGGGGTCTTCTCTTCTTCTTTGGGGTCTTCTCCGTCTTCTTCCCTCTTCTTCCATCTTCTTCTGCCACGCCCTTCTTCTCTTCTTAGGAGGGGAGGTGTTTATTGTCGCCAACAAACATGTTAATGTGCCTTAACCCCTTCATTGCCTTAGCGGATAGCCGCTAAGGTAATGAAGCTGCATTAATGTAAATTTTAATAATAGTGTGCGGAGAGAAGAGGATCCCCTGAGCTGAACCGCATTGATTTCTGCCTCAGAGACCCCCTGCTTCCCGAATTACAGGCCCCGGTTTGGGAAATCGGTGCCTGTGTCGCCGCCATCTTTATAGAGCCCACGTCGCGTCTTGGACGCTATAAAGATGGCGGCGACACTGGCACCCAATGCCCCATACCGGGGACTGACTCGGGAAGCAGGGAGTCTCTGAGGCAGAAATCAATGCGGTTCAGCTCAGGGGACCCCCTGCTCCCGCACACTATTATTAAAATGTATATTAATGCAGCTTCATTACCATAGCGGATAGCGACTATGATAATGAATTTATGTTTATTGTTGTGTGTGTTTTGACAGTAGTGTAGATGTGTAGGGGGTCTCCAGAACTGACCCGCATTGGTTTCAGTCTCGGGGATCCCCTACTTCAGGAGATACAGGCCCCTTTATGAGGTGCCGGTATCCCCTGCAGAATTTAAATGTCCCGGTCGCGTGACGCGGGAGCTTTAAAGTGCAGGGGATACCGGCACCCCATAACGGGGTCTGTATCTCATGAAGTGGTGGGTCCTCGGACCTGAAACCAATGCGGTTCAGCTCCTGAGACCCCCTGCTCATGAACACTATTATTAAAATTTATTTATTTAGTGTACTATCGCCTGTAACAGCCTTGCATGGAGATACAGAATCTTCATGCAAATGTTACATGCAGCTTTTTTTTCTATCAGCTAGCGTACGTGAAGGTTAAGAACTCTAGCTGAGGGAAAAAAGCAAGAAATGATTTTGTTTGAAAAGCTTGTTTTGCAGGATTTAAAATGATTTTGGCTATGCTGCTATGCATAAATGTGTGTGTAATGTATTTTGGAATTAGATAGATGTAATTTTTGGTGTTGTATGCTGTACTTTAGGTCATGGTGAGGCTTGCTTTTTTATATTGTATTATTTTTGGTACTTATATTTTGTCTGATGGTAACTTGTTCTGTTTATCGATTGAAATAGTTAATTGTGTAATTGTTATGGATGGTAGTTTAATTATTTTGAGATGTGATTAATGAATGCTAATTGATTTATGGTGACTGGCTTGGTTTAAATAGTATACTTGTTTGGATTTAATGGTATTTTGTTTGGAATATTTTATTGTTAACATTGATTTGCAGAGTGTACATGGTGCATAGATTGTATGCATCATGTATACAATGTAAATTCAATGTTTTGATTGGCATTTGATGCTTTAGATTGGTATATATATATTGGTTCATCATGTGTGTGTATATATATAGTTGCATGATGAAGCCACTGTACAAATGAATGGGTGAGAGGTGGGTATCAGGCCAGGGTGGCTTAACCCCTTAATTACCTTTGCGGTTATTATCCGATAGGGTGATTAAGGGGTTAATTGATCTCAGAATGAAATTGCAATGTATTGGCTATGTATTTTGTTGGCAACGGAGGACACAGATTTTGCAGGCGAGGGGGCTTCTTATTGATGAGGTGAGTAGAACTTTATTTATTTTATTATAGGAACAAAAGAAAAACCTGGCGCCAAACAGTCAGTGGAATGTCCTGTACTCCTCATGGGATCCGCACACTTGCTCGACAAACCATGTAATGAAAAAAACACAAACAAACACAGATCATAGTGCAATACTGTAGGGTAAGCAGTAATGACACTAATACAACACACAAAACAATGAGAGTCCTAGCGACAATTAAAAACACTATTTAATAAAAGGAACTATGCCATGAGAGGCATTGACAAATACAAAGAACCGCAGGTCATCTGGGATGGAAAAATTGGAGCCCTACTTACAGACAGCAAGGCATAAAACCGCATTGGTAGGAACGAGTCCTAAGCATAGATGGTCTCCCTGCCGGGTGATGCCTCTGCTCCGCTACGATTTCAGCTCCAAACCGCCCTTGTGATGTTAGCCAGAACAGCTCCGGCCGTGGAGGCTGGTGTGCGGGGTCCACAGCTCCGCACCACGTGTGGCCGCTCGCCTCACTTCCTCCTCTGGCACAAACAGGAGGTCTCTGCGCGCCCGTAGATGTTAATCTACTTCTCTCAGCCCCTGAGGAAGTAGATTAACATCTACGAAACGCGTAGGGCAAGTGGCATAGCCACTGTTTGTTTGGCATTGGACGTTTATGGACATTTGGCATTTGGAGCCTTGTTTGTCACTCGCAGCTTTGGCATTCAGCAAATCAGCTGTCCCTTTAAGGCCACGGGTACTATCACGCGCGGGCGCGCAGAGACATCCTGTTTGTGCCGGAGGAGGAAGTGAGGCGAGCGGCCACACGTGGTGGACATGGTTTGTCGAGCAAGTGTGCGGATCCCATGAGGAGTACAGGACATTCCACTGACTGTTTGACGCCAGGTTTTTCTTTTGTTCTTGTGTTTTTCTGTTAGTACTGGCAGTATCACCAGGCAGCCAACCTTTATTAGAAGTTATTATTGTAATATTTCACACTGTGTTTTACACTTTAGCGCTAGATCACAATTTTTCTTTCACCATTTATTTTATTATGCTACTTAATGTGTTTAACAATGGGCAAATAATCTATTGTCCCTATCTGGATAATAGTTATTTTGCACATTATTGTACTGTATGTGTTGTGGGGGGGGGGATTGATGTATTTAATGTATAGGACATGTTTATTTGTTTTAGATACAGGATTGGCTCCTTTTGTTCTGCTTGAGACATCTGGAGCCCACCTGAGGTCTCCTCGGGCTTCTCATGGGTACCAGCCTGCCGGGTCCACGGGGGACACCTGCGGGGAAGAACCGGTGGCCCCACATCTGTGGGGACACCGCGGACCCATAGGGACTACCCGTGGGTCCCCAGACCCTCGTGGGAACCACCCGAGCCCCCTAAGACACCTGTGGGTCTGACCCAGGGCCCCCCAGACATCCGCGGGCCTACCGTGGAGACCCCATTGTGGCCCACGGTGACCCGCGTAGACCACCTTGGTGCCTGGCGGGGACCACCCGCAGGCCTCCAGACCCTGTTTGAAACATGGTGCTGGGCTACTACAGGTCTGTGAGGTGACCCGTCAGACCCACCGGGGACTCCCGTGGGCCTGGGGTATTAACCCTATATGTAAAATAATAAATAATGTATTTATGGAGGGACACAGGGGGTGGGTTATGTATTTCATAAATATGTTTATGTTGGGGCTGTGTATTGTTTTTATTGTGGGTACTGGGGGTGGGTTAAGGGAGTATTGGCCCCAAGGGTATGTGTGTAGGCCTCATGGCTGGGTATTGGGTGAGTGAGGGTGGTTAGGCCTCACGGGGTGAGGGGGTAGTGGGGAAGGGTATGTTGGCCTCCCGAGTAGTGGGTGAAGGTGGGTTAACACCTTAATGACTGTAGCGGTTAATACCCGCTATGGTGATTAAGGGGTTAGGGGACATTACATTGGCTGTTTTTATTCTTGTTCATGTTTTGCAGCATTGGAGGGGGCATGGACGGTGATGAAGATGAGGATGGCCTTCATCGTGGCAGCCGGACATGGCTGAGTGCTATATGTATTTATTGTATTTATTGTTCTTTATGTATTTTAAATGGGCAAATTCACTATGATCCATATGTGGATAATAGTAATTTTGCACATTACTATACTGTTTGTGTTAAGGGTGGTGTATTTATGGTTTTTTTTTGTGGTGCACTGAATTGGTACTGCAGGCCTGCGGGTAACACCCGAGGGCCACCGCCGGCCTATAGTATCATTGATGTGCATATATGTGCATGTTAGGGGGGTATAGGGGTTGTTGGTGTAATATATATATTTATATATAGAATCCAATGCACATCCGGCACACCATATGCAAGTAAATAAGTTTTGGTGCTTATCCCATAAAGCAATAACAGACCATACGATACCGGTTGCAACACGACATCAAGGGACAGCACGCAGGTAAGTAAATCATGAATTTTCTATATTTGATAGAAGACACCTGCACCATCTTGAGAAAGGTCCCACTGGGGGACTGAAACGTCGTTTTTTGTGTCTTCTATCAAATATAGAAAATTCATGATTTACTTACCTGCGTGCTGTCCCTTGATGTCATGTTCCAACCGGTATCGTTGGTCAATATATATATATATATATATATATATATATTATATATATACTAATATATATATATTATATATATATATATATTTTTTATTATTTATGTGGGCCTGTTTGTGTGGTGATGTTTTTTTATTGTGGGTAGCAGGGGTGGGTGAAGAGGTTATTAGCCCCAACGGTGGTTGTTTAGGGCTTGCGGGTGGGTAGTGAGAGGGCTTAACCCCTTCATGACCATAGCGGTATTAACCGCTAAGGTCATGAAGGGGTTAAGTGCACCCGCAACCCCTCCGCAAGCCCTAAACAACCACGAAGGGCCAAATACCCCCTTCCCCCACCCCCGCTACCCACAATAAACCTGGCACGGCTGGTTAACCCCTTCATTGCCTTAGCGGTTAGCCGCTAAGGTAATGAAGTGGGCTTTAAATGCATTTTTCCTGCCTCGGATGCATGCCGGGGGGCTCCGGTGCTGGTATTAATGGTATCAGCTCCGGAGACCTCCGGCATCAATCCCAGGCAGGAAAAATGCCTGATTTTTTCAAAGTTCCGTTCCGCCGCTCATCTGCAGCCTCTCACCAGCAACTAGGAGAAGGAGTGGCTCAGTGAGTAAAGACACTGACTGACATTGAGATTGCTGCAGGGGAGTCTGGTTCAATTCCCGGTGTCGGCTCCTTGTGTCCTTGGGCAAGTCACTTTATCTCCCTGTGCCTCAGGCACCAAAAACATAGATTGTAAACTCTACAGGGCAGGGACCTGTGCCTGAAAAATGTCTCTGTAAAGCGCTGCGTACAATTAGCAGCGCTATACAAGAACATGCTATTATTATTATTAACTTGCCTACTTTTTGGGGCGAGCCGGAATGCCTTAAAAAACGCCATTCTAGAGTGGCGCTAAGCTACTCGCCACTACTAGAATTGAACGGGGTTGAAAAAATGGCTAGTTGCGGCGCAAAGTGCCTTTTCACCGCGAAGATGGCGGGGAAAAAACCCGCCAAAATACTTGGCGTTTTTTTTGCTTTTCGCCAAGTTTTCGTCCTTTACTGAATCTGGGTATGCATTTTTTGCGCAAAATGGGCGAAAAGTGCCTTTGCACCGCTTACTGCATGACCCCCCTTATGTTCGTTGTTGTTGCTTTATGAAACAAATTCCTGTGTTTGTTTGAGGTGCTTGCAGGTAATGAATTAGCCTCTACCACCATGACGGTTACCACTCACAAGTGTCCTTTTATTTATGTGGGTAGATTTAACTGGTTTTAATTTGCTGGGCACCAAGATGGTCTTTATATTCCTGGCCCTTTTGAAGACCACTGGAATCTGTTTTGACAGTCTCGGCCCAATGCACGGATTGCTTGTCAGAACTTTCCAATTTTGTTTAGAGCTCTTTTGATCAAATGTGCACATGGATTGTATTTGGTAATAAACTTTGGAACATTCTGATTGAAATTATCCATGTTTTTATTGGTAGCGCATTGGATGTTCCTGGATTGTTCTTAAAGACAACCTCTATCCATGCGTCTGACTCTGGAGTCTTGAGTACCTGTCCTAAACCATATCCCTTGGCCACAAACCTACTTACTAGTAGCTGACTCTGTGTATTAATGTCAGACTCTGACAAACAATTCCTCCTGATCTTCAGAAACGGACTTCTTGGAATGTTGTCCAACCACCTTTTATAATGGTTACTGGATGAATGTATGACACAGGTTTGAAATATGTTTTTGCATAGATCTTACCATTATCCCCAACAGAGAGTTTCAAATCTAAAAAACACAATTTGTAAGGTTCAATGTAATATGTAAATTTGATATCCATATCATTGTTTCTGATTGCTTAGAGGATTGTGTTCAATTCCTCTTGGTCCCCATCCCATACAATGACAAGATCATCTATGTACAGGCCATAGAACACCAGTCCCGCACCCAGCCGAGCACCCCCCAAACATGGAGACTCTCCCACAGTCCCATGTAGAGGTTTTCATAGCTGGGGGCAAATCTTGTGCCCATGGTCATTCCACAAGTCTGTAAATAATACAGATCTTCAAAAATAAAATAATTATGTTTCAGTATAAATAGAATACTGGAAAGAAGGAACGCTCTTTGTATGGCACATAAAATAACATCTGTTTCCAAGAAGTGTCTGACTGCACCTAGACCTTTTTGATGTTTAATACAGATATACAGTGATGCCACGTCACATGTGGCCCAAAGGTAGGTGTTTTTCCAAACAATCTCGGAGGTGGAGTCGATGACATGGAAATTGTCCCTCAAGAATTATCGTAACTTAACCACATATGGTTATAAATAATGGTTTACATATTGGGATACATTTTATGTCATCAGGTCCACCCCAGAAGCTATTGGCCTACAAGTAGGATTGTTCAGAGTTTTGTGAATTTTTGGGATATGGAAGAAGACTGACGTTCTCGGATGCTGTAAGTATAAATACTTAAACTCTGAGGGGCTAATAATGCCCAATCCCTGTGCACCCATAAGAAATTCTCTAAACAAAAGCTGGTAATGTTCAACCAGATCATGTTTAAGGAGTATATTGGAGGTCCGTCGTGCAACAAACGATAGGCCTCCGCCAAATAATCGGACCTATCTTGCAGGACTATGCCCCCCTTGTCTGCCTGTCTAATAATGACATCATCCATATTTATCAAATCTCCCAGTGCTATTAGTTTCTCCTTAGGCAGGTTGCTATGGATATTATTAGGCAATTGGGTCTTGTTCAGACACATACTCTCCAAATCCTGGACGATTATAGTATAAAACGTATCTATAAATCCTCCCTTAGATTGGTGGGGAAAGTATGTTGACTGTGGTTTCAATGAAGAATGTTTAATAGCCATAGATGGCTCCAAAGTATCTGAATTTACTAGCCCATGCCTACTGAGAGAATTGATAAAATTGTCTTGGTTTGTGTCTGGGGTATCTAACAGGCCAGAATCTATATGACCGGTTGAAGCCAAATGAGGCACAAAATTCTGTGAAATCTGTATCGATTTTTCCTGTGCATTGGCTATAGAGAAAACCCATGCAGACTCATTTGTAATTGACCCCACAGGGTATAATGAATAGCTGGTGCCCATCACCAAAGATAGGTCCACAATCAGACCTGCTGTTTGGAGTCCCAATGGATGTTGTCTCGTCAACTTCTTGCTGTTAAATGAGGCGTCCAGGCCTTTTATATGGCCTGTGATGTCACTTTTCAGTTCAGATGGTAGAGCACCAATCTGATTAGACGCTGAATCATGTGCGCATCTCTTTTTTTTTTTTTTTTTTTAAGGATGTGACGTCATCTCCAAGGAAGTACATCACATCCTTAAATCGACATGGCTACACTGGCGACACACTTTATTCGAGCTCGGCTAGTCCCACGAATTCGGGTATACCCGGGTATATTGAGGTTTGTGACTGTTTTCTGCCCGAGTGCATTGAGGTATTTTCCAAGCAGGGATTGAAGCATTTTATTCCCGCTGGCTGCAATACTGCACAGTATATATATATATACTGCATTACAATTCATGAATTTATGCCATCTGGTAGACACGCGAAGCATTGCAGCCTATTAAATCCTAATCATTATCATTTAACAGATCAGCCGCCCGTCAGCCAGGCATGAACCCAGGCTGGGAAGGTAAACGCAACGGGGCTTGTCAGAGGTGAGGAGCGGCGCATTCCAGGTATCTGCCAGGTACATACTGGGTATTTGCTCGAATAAAGTGTGTCGGTGCAGTATATCACATGGTATTACAGCCAATGGGATTGAAGACAACCCCATTGGTTGCTGTACAATGTGATAGGTTACTTTAGTTCAAAAGGATAAGATTTGATGTCACATCCTTTTGAACTAAGGTAATCTATCACATGGTACAGCAACCAATGGGATTTTCTTTAATCCCATTGTCTCTAATACCATGTGATATGGCCATGTGGTTTGAAGGATGTGACATACCTCCCTTTGAGATGATGTCACATCCTTCACAAAAAAAAGTGGTAGGCACATGATATAGCATCCAATCAGATTGGAGCTGTACCATTTGACCTAAAAATGTAACGTCACAGGCCATATTTAAGGCCTTCACACCTCAATGGAGCTCAAGGAGCAGATGAGTCAACATTGTGTTGTGGATTTACCATTGGGTTTTTGGATTAACAGATGAAGAAAGAAGATGAAGAAAATAAATAAATAATTACAGATGAAGAAAGAAGAAGGTCATAGAAGATCAAAGAAAGAAGAATTTTATGCCAATTTAATTTACTTTATGCTGCTGATTTATGTTTTATTTTAAATGGGCAAATGCACTATTATCCGTTTCCCTGAGAAGAGAACAGTCCCCAACCTAAAAAGAGGAAGAACATCAGAGGATAGTGAGGTCGGAGAAAAAGGGAGAGAAAAAGGGAGAGAAAAAGGGAGAGAAAAAGGGAGAGAACCCAAAAAGAACAACAAATAAAAGGTGATAATATCTTTAATCTTAGTAAAGCGGTTCTTACAGAGTCACAGATAAATGTCATCTCAAAAGGTCTATCATTCGCGCCTATGAAGAATCATAGTAATTTTGATTTATTTATAGACGCGGACCGCTTTCTAAGAAAATTAACAATCAAAAGATACTTCTTGGGGAGAAATTTAGAACCACCGCTAAACAAAATAACACCACCCAAAGTGGAACAGAAAAGGGAATTTGTCCATTCAGGACTGAAGTCCAAATCCACCATTTTTCCCCATTTTGCCAAAGGCAACCATCTGGGGTTTTTTTTCCAGATGGTTACCAAAGATTTTGAAGCACTAAATAGTGACAAAAACAATAAAAAAAGAACAGAAAATTTGACCAAACTGGAGAAAACAGCCTTGAAAGAATTGATGGATAATAATGATTTGGTCATAAAACAGGCAGATAAGGGAGGGGGGGTGGTTCTGATGGACCGGATTAACTATGAAAAGGAGGCCTTTAGGTTACTTGGTGATGTAGATACGTATGTTCAAGTGTTATCCAATCCAACAAAAAGATATGTTGAGGAACTGAAGTGTCTCTTGGATAGGGGTAAAACTGCGGGAATACTTGACGATAAGGAGTATGATTTTCTTTTCACATATAAACCTAAATTACCCATATTTTACTTTTTACCAAAAGTACATAAAAGTGTAGTCAATCCCCCAGGCAGACCTATTGTCTCGGGGATTGACTTACTTACAGCGAGCCTTTCCATGTATATCGACATATTGCTGCAGAAATATGTTATACAACAAAGAGCCTACCTATGTAAGAGACACCAGATGTATTAAACATTCTAATGAACACTAAATGGGTGGAAGAAGATATACTAGTAACGTGTGATGTTACGTCACTCTATACTGTTATCCAACACAACAAAGGATGTGAGGCAATTAGAAAGATTTTACAAGGTGATAGAGCAATACCGGAACTACAAGTGGAATTTATAATTAAGAGTATCTTATTTATATTAAATCACAACTTTTTTTGGTTTAATAATTCTTTTTGCTTACAGAAATGTGGAACGGCGATGGGGACGAGATTTGCGCCAAGGTACGCGAACCTGTACATGGCAGATTGGGAGAATGACCATGTCTGGTCGAGCGTTGAGCTTGGCGCGGGTCTCGTCCTCTATCGTTGTTTCATCGATGACATATTTTTCATTTGGAGAGGAGAGCCTAATGCTTTTTTAAAGCACTTTGAGTAACAACTCACATGTTCTGCAAATTTACCACTAAGTGGGATCACACACAGATCAACTTTTTGGATCTGACTATTTATATAGAACACAACTCAATAAAAAACAAGACATATTTCAAAGATATTGACAAAAACAACTTTATTCTCAGGGACAGCTGCCACTTACCAAGGTGGATGGATAATGTTTCATCGAGCCAACTGACTAGGATTAAGAGGAACTGCATGGATAACAAGCAGTTTCACATTCAGGCAGAGAAAATCAAACACAGGTTCCTTCAGAAGAAATATAAGGAAAAAGTACTAAACATGGCCCTTGAACAGGTAGATAAAATGGAGAGAACAGAACTCTTGAAACCAAAACAAAGGAATTAGACTATGAATAAAACATTTGATTTTGCTTTCTTAACAGGATATAATAGAGAGGCAGGGAAGATCAGGAACATTCTCACGAAACACTGGGACATTCTAAAAAATGATCCCGTCTTGGGTCAAGATATTCCAGACAGACCCAATTTGATTTTTCGGAAAGCATGTAACCTCAAAAACAAGCTTGCTCCCAGTGTGTTGAAGGCAACCAGACTAAAAGATACTAGCTGGCTGAACAGGGGTAAAGGCTTTTTCGGTTGCAGGGACTGTAGGGCCTGTCAATTCAAATCCCCAAACCAAACAAATTTCTGTTCTAATGTAGCGGTGAAACGTTTAATGTGGAATCGTGCATTACTTGCAGGACAGACCACGTGATATATCTGTTGGAATGTACCTGCAGGTTGCAATACATTGGAAAAACAATCAGACCGGTCAGAACAAGAATCATTGAACACCTTAGCAGTATCAAAAGAAAGATCACCAATCACAGTATACCTAACCATTTTTTGGAGGTTCACAATGGGGATTCCACTGGCCTACAGTTCATTGCTATCGAACAGGTTAAGAACCACTGGAGAGGAGGAGACAGGGGTTTAGAACTTCTCAAGCGAAAGGCATTTTGGATCCACAGTTTAAAAACTCTCACTCCAAAGGGGTTGAATTTAGAGATCGATTTAATACCCTTTTTGAAGTGATATGTGTTGGAATGAGTTCACTAATATCATTATTTTAATCATTTGTTCCCTTGCTCCCCTTCTTCTTTCCTATAGTTCGCCGATTACAGCAATATATTATGCACACTCTGTATTTTCACCTACATTGATATCGATACTTATCCTGTTAAGTAGGGGTCTTCTCTGCATTTTATATACCCTACATCTCCATTTTTGGATTTATATCCATCATTGACCATGCCTATGCTTATCCATATGTTTTGAGTTTTTTGTGATAGATTAATTGTTATTGTGATCAACCTTGTGGTAATTTCATGTAAAAGAGCTACCATCCTTCTCTTTATATATTAATGCATATAGTTATTTGTCATCTTGTTCTATTGACCAATTATTGCCTGTCACCTACCAGTGATTTCCGTCCACACCTTTCCTTATACCCATCTAGCATCACTCACCATTGTACCTAGTGCCACCTATTTACCACCACAATACACCTCTGATAGACGTATTACTTAATCTCATTAATATTATGTTTTCTCTGTCCCTATTGTTAATATTCCCATCTAATAATAGATTGATTACCCTGCTGTTAAACATCCAGTTCCTATGCCCTTAAAGATATAGGTTTGATGATTATAACCATTCTAATTCCTAATTCCTAATTGCAATTTTCGATTATTAACAAGACACATGTACACCTGTGCCATTGCATCTGGTGCCTGTTTTTTAAAAGGACACCTGTGGCTTCACCGGGGCAGAGACCGGAGATGATCAGTGGGAATGCAATAGCTGACAACCTGCTTTATGTAATACCAGTTGAAGCTTTGGCAAGATATCTTGAAAACTATGGAGAACAGCCGAATCGATATGCCCAGCTTATCTTCAAACACAATGGGACTTTTGAGCAATATTTCCAGTCGTCCAAAAAATTCAACTATGATGGCTCAAGGGGCTAAAAGGCGATTCCCGACAACTGGAAGAGAGCGATTTTAGGTGAACTGTAGAAGCAATTTAAATACAGTAAAAGACATGTGATGGGAGCAAAAACCCCAGCCATGCTACTAAGATGATAGTCTATACAATGCAAAAAAATGAAAGTTCATCTCAAAATATACATAAAGTCCCAAACAGCATCTGTAAACCTGAGTAAATTGTCCCACAGAGTCAGTAGTTGTCACCAATATCATAAAGTCATTATATAACCTGTTAGATGTTGAGGAAATCACACTGGAGGCAGGCTCACTAACCTAAACAATTAGGAACATTTTCTATGAGTCTGCAGTTGTAATGTTAAGGGGAGGCTCCTAGAGCGAGTAGGACCTCAGTGACCGGAAAAGGGGGGAGCAGGCAAAGATTTTTGGGGACAGAACAGGGTTTGGTGGCAGGCAGCATGCAGGATCGTCGGGGTCACAAGCAGGGTTCAGTGGTAGGCAGCAAGCAGGATCGGCAGGGACCAGGCAGGGGTCGGGAACAGAAATGCAGGAGCAGGGCAGCAGGAACTGAGACTAGGGATCAGGGAACAAATGGGGACAACCCTCGACTCTGTGGGTTCCACCGGGTTGCTGTTGTGGTGTGGGTATACATTGTGGGGCCTCTGTGGTATTGGGTTATGCTGTGCATACTACTACAGTGTAAGGTTAAGTGTTGTCAGTAAAGACAATTTGTATACCACCGTGTGTATATTTATTCTTTACGGTGTGGGTTCCTAGGAAGGGGCTATCCTGCGATGCAAGGATCCTTTACAGGTGCACTCCCTGATATCAAGGAGATAGGACAACCCCAGGCTTCCAACAGCAGAGGCTTAGGCCTCCTGTTAGCCAAGCAGGTAATGGCAGCACAGGTAGTTTCCTTTAGGTATGGGGAAAGTGGGCTACATATATTTTAATGTTAACTAATTAGTTAAAATATTGAGTTTTACATTAGATTTTTTTTAACATTTCTTTCAGATTGATCCTTATAAATTCTAGGGCACAAATATCAGCTCTTATATTTAATCTCCCTTTTCACCAACATTTCGTTAGGTGGGATTCATTAAAAACTGCATTTGCTTAGCCAAAATTAGGCCATTTTCACTATGGAAAAGGAACACATATCAATAAATATGTTATGGTGGTCTTGCTTATGCAGATATTGGTGGTAATTTATGAACGTCTGCCAGTTGAAATAACACAGGCTAACTTGGCCCAAAACATTGCACCAAAAGTATTAATTTATTAAGAAAATCCCATTTGTTTAAATGTGAATGCTTTTTTCTTAATAAATCCAGTGAAGCATTTTTGCCTCCGTTTTGCAGATGAGATATTTTGATAAATTACTCCCTTTGTGTTTTAGGATGTATTAGTTATACTGACATGTACTGTATAACACATTTTAATTAATACTTCATGCAGAGTAAAAGGTTAACCATCAATGCAGTACTTTAAGAAAATAAATCCTTGTGTACCAAGGAGTTTGCCCATTCAATACCAAGTAATAATACCTTGAGTGCTCTTGCTATTTTTAACATGCAAAATGGTGGCTTGCTTAGAGTATCTACAGATACTGCTATATAGAATACCAGTAGTGAAGTTCCATTTTTATTTCCTATTATCATGTAGCTAACTGTCTTTCATAAGATAATTTGCTTGCACAATTTCTGACTAGTGAATGTGGCACAAAGATGACAAAATACTGTACACAGACTTTTTTGCTCATACAAAATTTGACCCAAAGAGTACATGATTGGCATAAGAACCACTTTACAATTTGCTTATGTAGATGTGGAGCAAGTGTCAGAGGCTCTAATTTAGCACAGTTTTGTAGCTTTATTGTTCTGTTTTAAATCATAGAAAAAAATATTTTCTATATCTTGGGTGAATCACACATGTTATTTTTCTAAATTAGCTGGGATATGGTCAGCTTATACAAATCTCATGGTTTGTTGGGCCAAAAGTAATGAGCTCAATGAATCAATTTGTCTTTATTTTATTTGCAGCGCGGAGATGAATTAATCATAATTTAAAAGAAACTGGTGTCAGTTTTCATCAGTCATCAGCAATGAGCCTAGACAATCTTTTTGTGAAAATATATTTCAAAAGATAAAAAAGTGAATGAAGTGAATCTTAAATTATTATAGAACATTTTGTGCAGAGAACAGACATCTGGGTTACTAATGAAAAGCAATTGTTTTGAAAGTTTACCCATTGAGATTAAGAGACATAGAGGGTAATTCATTAAATTGTGATAGTGCTAATCAGGACACTATCACACAGAAAGTCTCCTAGTGATTTAAATGGGAGTTACAGCACTGTCACAATTTAATAAATAAGCATTTAATGATACAAACATCTGTAGTTTGACATACTGAAAAAGTACGGCAAACATAGAAGCAGAATATCATTAGACAATTTCTCTTTAAAAATGGAATACGGACATAAACCGTAACCGGCAACTCCGCTGCTCCACCCTGCAAACTGTTAGCAGGATACTAATTATGGTCAACAACACAACCTGCCCACCCCATTACCCTTTCACCCACGACTCCCGAACCCCCCCCGTAAGTATTGCCTCAAGCAAGGCTCCCCCACAATTCAATCTACCCCACACCCCCTGCCCTTACCTCTCCAAGAGGCCGCCAAGCCGCTCCGGTGGAATCCTCTATATGAGCCACGGAATGGCGGACTCCCAGAAGGATCCCTGGTAAATTTCAAACATACAGTCCGCTGATTTGTTTATCTATCCTCAAAACCCCCAAGGACCCCCCGACCCACTGCCCCCTCCACAGGCGGGCAGCTACAACAAAAGCACCCCCTTTAAGCACCGACCCCCCACCCCTTGCCCCCTTCTTTCCCCCAGCTAGGCTACACAGCCCCCTGCAACTTTTTTCCGTCCAGTAGCTGCCTCGCTCCCGCAATCATCCATACCCGCACCCTTGCCCCTACTGCAAGACAGGCAATTCTCCCCAGTCAGCTTCCCCTACTCAGCCTCCCACGACACGAGCCGATGCTACACTGGCGACACACTTTATTCGAGCTCGGCTAGTCCCACGAATTCGGGTATACCCGGGTGTATTGAGGTTTGTGACTGTTTTCTGCCCGAGTGCATTGAGGTATTTTCCAAGCAGGGATTGAAGCATTTTGTTCCCGCTGGCTGCAATACTGCACAGTATATTTATATATACTGCATTACAATTCATGAATTTATGCCATCTGGTAGACACGCGAAGCATTGCAGCCTATTAAATCCTAATCATTATCATTTAATAGATCAGCCGCCCGTCAGCCAGGCATGAACCCAGGCTGGGAAGGCAAACACAACGGTGCTTGTCAGAGGTGAGGAGCGGCGCATTCCAGGTATCTGCCAGGTACATACTGGGTATTTGCTCGAATAAAGTGTGTCGGTGCAGTATCTGCCATCTGGGGTTGGGCCCTCCTTGGGGGGGTCTCCGTCAAGTAGCAGCAGTCCCCCGAAGTGATCCCATTTCGAGCTACCCTGACTTTCGTCCCGCCACGGAGCCCCCCGGAGTTAAGGGAGGCCCCGCACGGAGCCACAGAAAACCCAGTGTCGCATCAATGCTGCATCTTCTGACCTACGGAGCACCTCACGAGAAGGATGCTGAAAAGAAGAGCCGCATTACTCACCAAAGTCTGAGATCCCCGCTGTCTCTGCGGGCTCCACTCATCTCTACCGGTCCGCCCGTGAGCCTTCATTTTCCCTGGGAGGTACCTGCACCCGGTTCCCTGCCACGCCTGACGTCTCCCTCCGGGGGGGAGCCTCGGCGGAGGACCAACCCCTGCTGGTTCCTGGGCCACGACGGTCAGGTGATCCCGATTACCATTACCCCCAGCCTCTGCCATATGGGGACCTACGGGACGAGTACATGAGCAGAGAGGTCTTGGAACGGGAGTGCCCAACCCACACTCTTGAGATGCTCTCCCCCCCTATATATTTCCAAACTACTAGAGCGGCCAGAACTGCCACCCCCAGGGGGTTTGAAAACAAGAAGATTTGGACTTACTCGCCCCCCTGAATCTGGCATTTCCCCCATAGTGGTTCCCCTTCCTCCCCCTCCACCTGCCCTGCATAAAGGCCCCCTTCCCCCCTCCTCCCCATTCACCCCCCTTCCCCCCTCCAACTCCCTCCCCTCCCTCCCCAACCCTCCTCCATCCCCCTCCCCCTCCTCCCCTCCCCCTCCTCCCTTCCCCATCCCCCCTCCCAGCTCACCTCCCCCCTCCTCCCTCCCTTCCCCCCCATCCCTCCCCTCCCCCTCCCATATAAAAATGTGAACACAAATATGGGATAAATGTGTGGAAAGGGGAATCATAGCTCTCAAAACCCCTCTTAGGGCAAAAAGGCATTTCACTATCCCACCTTCCCTCCCCCCTCTTTTCCTGCACCCTACATAAGGCGTAACATAGCTTCTAAATCCCTTTATGGGCAAAACAGATATTCTACTATATGCTGAGTTAATAAGTCATAAATCTGTTAACCTTTCCCCGCCCCCTCCTCTTCCTCTCCCCCCCTTCACCCCCCCTCCTCCCCCCCCCCCTATCCCCTCCCCTATCCCATCCCCCCATGGAGCTTAGAGGTTGAAAAATTGGCAAGCGCAGGTTATAAGGGCTTTGTCTACACTGTCATGCAAAGGAGGAACTCTAACCAGATTATGCAGACATTCATGTGTACATAGAACCCTCAAGGGCTCTGCCAAGGTCTAAAGGTTGCAAGAAAAACGTACTCGAATAAAGCAAGTATAAGTCTCATAGCATAGTTAAGACCAATGAAAGTTTCCCCACCATTAAACTGTTACAAGTGGTTCAGGTTCTACTTCAGGGAGGGTGTCGGGCCCTGTAACCTGTCCCACACCAGGTTTGGTGTCCTGGAAGGTTCTACAGGGGTGTTTGACCCCTTTACCTTACTTGCTCTTGTGACTAAGGTTATTTTTCTTGGGCCATGCAAAGGCCCGTTTGCTTTCTCCTTCCCTATTGTGTCTAACCCCTCTTCCCCCCCCGCCCAGAGGCGTACTCCCCACCTCCTGCCCTCTCCACACTGGGCCCCCGTTCCATATCTAAAAGACCCATTTTGGGGTCACCTCTGCCTACCCCCCCCACTCTTCATTCGGGCTCTTGACATGGGAAATCCAAGAGCATCGGAGCCTGGAGCACCGAGAATGTCTCTTCCAGTATAATGTCTTCTATTAATTTAATCTCGATTAACGTAAAAGGCCTCAATTCAGTAAAAAAGAGGAAGCTAGTATTTCAGGACCTCGAAAAGTCAAAGGGAAACATTGTACTCATTCAAGAGACCCACTTTTTTTTTTTTTTCCAAAGGTTTTTATTAGGCAAATACTTATTTCACAATATACATGTTATATATGTTAATACAGCCTAATACAAGTTTTCTTAATTTTTTGGTTAAAGAAACCAGAAAGAGAGAGGAAAGCTCATCGCCCCCCTGACCCTCCTGGGGTAGTAAGGGGGGCGCGAGAATGGAAACAGAGAGTCAGAGTATGGAAAGGGAGATGGGGGGAAGGTGGGGAGGGGGGGGGAAGGGGGGAGGGGGGAATACCTGTTGCTTATCACGTCCTCAGAGTATTTCTCTTGGAGTTTCTAGACTCGTTCTTTTTACTTTGTGTTTTTGAGTTAGGGGCGTGGGGGTGCCATATGGGTTAACCACGGGTCCCATGTTTTATTAAAGGAGTCCGTGGATCTTTTTAAGAAAGCCGATAGTTTCTCCATGTTCATTACCTCTTGTATCCTATTTTTTATCGTTTGTCTTGAGGGGGGAGACACTTTCTTCCAGGCGGCTGCCACTGCACATCTAGCCGCTGTTAAGATGAAGGAGATTAATTTACTTGTTGGTCGGTCCACATTTTCAAAGGGCCTGGCCAACAGGTAGGTCAGCGGGTCAACAGGGATTTTGAGGCCGGTGACCTCTTCTATTAATTTTTGAGTGGTTCCCCAGTATTTTTGAATTTCCGGGCATGTCCACCAAATGTGTGCCATGTCCCCCCTTTGACCGCAACCTCTCCAGCATAGATCGGACGCCTGGGGGTAGATTTGGTTTATTCTAACTGGGGTAAGATACCAGCGGAACAGTATTTTATATATATTTTCTTTGATTGTGGTACATATGGAAGTTCCTGAGGCATTCTCCCAAATTCTTTCCCAGTCCTCTCGGTCTATAACTATGCCCAATTCTGCTGCCCAATGCAGCATATAATCATGGGTGGGGGCTTCTATAGCCCTTTCTAATACTGCGTAAATTTGTGTTATAAGACCTTTCTGGTGGCCTGTTTCTCGACAGAGCCGGGGGAGAGTGACGGGCACCGGGGGGTGGAGTGTGTGTGGTGTTGGTCAAAGGCGCACGCGGTCACGGTGTGAGGATAGTGTGCGTGTGAGTCCCTTCTCCCTGCCTGAAGATGAGTAGCGGGCGTGCGGAGTGCAGACGGACATGAGGTGATTTTGTAGTGTTGATGGTGACATGTTTTTAATGTGGACATTTTGAGTATGTGAAGGCGGGAAGGGAGTGTTGATGGTGCGGGAAGGCGGACATTTTGTGAAGGGTGTAAATTTTTGAAGCAGACGGGCATGAGGTGATTTGTGTGTGTGTGTGTGTGGCCGAGGGGGGAAGAGAGTGGCAGTTGGGTGATGTCAGACCCACCAATCTGATTGGCCAGAGGCTGAGGACCAATCAGATTCACCGCAGATAGCACTAACCTTTCGATTTTATATATTAAAAGAGATATATATATATATATATATATATATATATAAAATCAAAAATGAATAGACGATACCTTTCTGTGGCTAACAAAATGCTTTTATTCTTGCGAGCTTTTGAGATACACTGATCTCTTCTTCTGGCGATGTTACAATGAATGAAGCTAAAAAGGGGTTTAAACTTAAAAACAGTGACCTGTGATGTAAGACAATCCCTCCGCCATGCAGTTTTATGGCTAGAGGTGATAAAATGTCCCTGAATGTCAGTGATGTGAGAGTGAGTGAGTGAGTGAGTGTGTATATGTATTTTTTTATATGTATTGGCTGGGTGGTTTTTTTGTATGCATTTGGGTGGGGGGGAAAGGTTGTATATATTTGAGGGCTGGGGTTTCTTTTTGTATGTATTTGGGGGTGGAAAGTTTTTTGGTATATATCTTGTGGGGGGTATTGTGTGCGGGGGAGGGAATGAGTGAATGTGGGGTAATTGACGGAGGGAGAGAGGAGGCGAGTGTGGAAAAGAGGGAGTAAGAGTGAGACAGGGGAGAGAAATACATGCGAGGCGGTGAGGGGGTGAGACGGAAGGGAGAGAAATACATGGGATGGGGGGGGAAAGAGAGGGGGCTCGCGTGGGGTGAGATGGGGGGGGGGGCTCACAATACTACCGACACTGGGGGGTGGGGGGCCCTGCTTAAAATGTTTGTCCTGGGCCCCATGATTTCTGTTGGCGGCCCTGGTTGTAAATTAAAAGCATTAAAGCCAGTCAATTATGATTACCCTTCCTGACCATGTACAGTATATCCCAGTAAAACACGCACACACATGGGTTTGCTCCCTATAAATGGTACGGCAGTTGCTAATTAAATGAATTCAACTTTGATACCTCAATTCTATGGTTTCTATGGTTGTTTCAGCACCGTGGGCTTTGTATGCTGTGGTTGTACTTAACTGACCAGCAAGCTCATTTTATTTTGAAGGATTTCAGCTTGTCCGCGATATTTTTATGAGGAATGGGAGATATTCAAAATGCCAGTCCTCATGATCTGACGAGCCACTCAGTAAACAGAGCTTCTTAACGATATCTTTACCAGTTCCTCTGCCCAATTATACTTACACTTTCAGAGCGACAGGGGCTTATAAAAAACACTTATGTTGCAATATCATTATTTCAATTGTTTCAGCGGCCATAAATTTAAACTTTTTATGTTAGATAGACCTGTTTTGTCGGATGTATGCTCATGAAATATGTCATTTTAAAATTGATTAGATCCAGAAAGGATGGTTTCTGAGCAATTATTTAAACTTGATGTACTATTTTTTTTTTTTTTTTTTTTTTTTTTAAGTTCCAAAGAAATTCAACCCATAAAAAAAATTGAACAAAAAAAAACCAGAGTAACATTCTTCCATCTGGAACTATTCAAAAGCATCTGCGCTCATTTTTTTTTCCCAGCAGAGGAATTCTGTAACTCAATATCTACTTTCCCTTCTCTTCATTAAATGAACTAAAATGCCACTAGCTATGGGATAAATGTTTAAAGGAATCAACTCCATGAAGAACAAAGGTAAAGGAGATTTTGATCAATTGGTTAAACTAAACAAACAAAAATAATCTTACTTTGTGACAACCGTTAACACATGATTATGTAAAAATATAGTAAGGGACATATAAAACATTTTTTCATGTGTATCATATGGACCTACACTAAAATATCCTTGTTTTGTGGCAGCTTATGAAAATATCCATATCATTGTGCTCTAGAATTTGTATTGATATCAATCTGCAAAAGTACGTTATTCACCAAGTTTAAGCATGGTATTTTTCTGCTTGCAATCGTAATCTAAATACATAGTGTCTACTTCTCTAAAAGCCAATTGCCATATAATTTTTTCTTATTTTAATAATAAAAAGGTCATAGAGGTGCAACAAGTCAAGCACACCAAAAAGTTAACAGAATTCAATGGGTTACAAAAAAGGTCATTTTAATGACTTAAAGACTTAGTAGCATCTAACGTTTTGGTGTATACAAGCACCTTCATCAGGATCAGGGATCAAGGATGATTAATGTGCATGTATGCACTGAAACGTTAGATGCTACTATGGACTTCTTTTTTTTTTTTTCCAAAGGTTTTTATTAGGCAAATACTTATTTCACAATATACATGTTATATATGTTAATACAGCCTAATACAAGTTTTCTTAATTTTTTGGTTAAAGAAACCAGAAAGAGAGAGGAAAGCTCATCGCCCCCCTGACCCTCCTGGGGTAGTAAGGGGGGCGCGAGAATGGAAACAGAGAGTCAGAGTATGGAAAGGGAGATGGGGGGAAGGTGGGGAGGGGGGGGGGAAGGGGGGAGGGGGGAATACCTGTTGCTTATCACGTCCTCAGAGTATTTCTATTGGAGTTTCTAGACTCGTTCTTTTTACTTTGTGTTTTTGAGTTAGGGGCGTGGGGGTGCCATATGGGTTAACCACGGGTCCCATGTTTTATTAAAGGAGTCCGTGGATCTTTTTAAGAAAGCCGATAGTTTCTCCATGTTCATTACCTCTTGTATCCTATTTTTTATCGTTTGTCTTGAGGGGGGAGACACTTTCTTCCAGGCGGCTGCCACTGCACATCTAGCCGCTGTTAAGATGAAGGAGATTAATTTACTTGTTGGTCGGTCCACATTTTCTAAGGGCCTGGCCAACAGGTAGGTCAGCGGGTCAACAGGGATTTTGAGGCCGGTGACCTCTTCTATTAATTTTTGAGTGGTTCCCCAGTATTTTTGAATTTCCGGACATGTCCACCAAATGTGTGCCATGTCCCCCCTTTGACCGCAACCTCTCCAGCATAGATCGGACGCCTGGGGGTAGATTTGGTTTATTCTAACTGGGGTAAGATACCAGCGGAACAGTATTTTATATATATTTTCTTTGATTGTGGTACATATGGAAGTTCCTGAGGCATTCTCCCAAATTCTTTCCCAGTCCTCTCGGTCTATAACTATGCCCAATTCTGCTGCCCAATGCAGCATATAATCATGGGTGGGGGCTTCTATAGCCCTTTCTAATACTGCGTAAATTTGTGTTATAAGACCTTTCTGGTGGCCTGTTTCTCGACAGAGCCGCTCAAAAACTGTGAGAGGGGGAAATTTCAACGTTGGGGATAAGGTTCGAACAAAGTGCCGAATTTGTAGATACTTAAATACGTCCAGCCTTGCTATTTCATATTTGGTTTGTAGATTTTGATAGCTCAGGAATTCTCCAATACTCAAGAGGTCAGCGATCGTTCTAATATTTTTTACTTTGAATTGATCCAATTGTCTGGGCTCACAACCAGGAGGGAATTTCGGGTTTTTGTGAATTGGTATGAGTTGGGATTGGGGCGAAGTGAGCTTAAATTTATATTTGCATCTCGTCCAGATCTCCCATGTGTGTCTCATTGGGCCTAATTTAAGTTTACTATTCTGCATGTCTTCCCTGCTCAGGGACCAAAGATAAGCTGGTAGTGAAGGCGTTCCGGCGTAATATGATTCTATATCTAGCCAACAGTATTGGTTTGGGTTGGCATTCCAGACTACCACCTGTCGCAATTGTGCGGCTAGGTAGTATTTGGTGATGTCCGGGACACCAAGTCCTCCTCTACCCCTTGATGCCAGGAGAACTGTCCTAGCGGTTCTGGGTTTCTTACCCTGCCAAATGAAGTGGAAGATTAGTTTTTGTATGTTTTTTAATTCTGAGCCAGGGATGTGGACCGGGAGCGTCTGGAAATAGTATAATAATCTGGGGAGTATGTTCATTTTAACCGAGATCATTCTCCCGATCCATGATATTTGATATCCTCCCCATTTCGCTAGGTCTTGTTTAATTTTCCGAAACAAGGTCGGGTAATTTTGTTGATATAGGGATTGGTAGTTCCTCGCTATCTTTACTCCCAGATACTTGATACTCGAGGAGCTCCAATGGTAATTAAAGTTTAATTTGAGGAGTTTCACCTCTGGCTCTGGCAGGCTTAAATTTAATGCTTCCGATTTATCGTTATTGATTTTATAGCCTGATATATCTCCGAAATCTCGGAGTTCTTTTTGGAGGTTAGGTAGGGATGTTTGGGGTTGCGTCAGGGTTAAGATGACATCATCTGCGAATAGTGATATTTTGTGCTGCCTGTGTCCAATTTCTATTCCTTTGATGTCTCTATTTGTTCTTATTGCCGCTGCTAGGGGTTCTATGGTTAATGCAAAGAGGAGAGGAGATAGGGGGCATCCCTGTCGAGTTCCATTAGTAATCTCAAATCTCTGGTTACTGCCCCCTGGTAGTTTTACTGTTGCAGATGGATTTTGATATAATCTACGGACTCCTTCTAGATATGCGTCTTTGAAGCCGAATTTGCGCATAACATGGTCCATGAATAGCCAGTCTATTCTATCAAACGCCTTCTCTGCGTCCAAGCTAAGGAGTAATGCTTTGGTCCCTGTGAGATGGACATGTTCAATAATGTCAATTATCTTTCGGGTATTGTCCGAGGCCTGTCTGCCTGCTACGAATCCCACTTGGTCTTTATCTATTAATCTTGGTAAAATGGGATTCAATCTATTTGCGAGTATTTTGCTATATAGTTTGAGATCACAGTTAAGCAGGGAGATTGGACGGTAGCTTCCACATTGCATCGGGTCCCTGCCTTCTTTGTGTATTATGGCCAGGCTGGCTAGGGACATTGATGAAGGGATTTGATTTCCTTCCATAAAATCGTTAAATGTTCTGAGGAGATGCGTGGATAATACTGGCAAGAATCTCTTATAGTAGACATTAGTGAAGCCATCTGGGCCGGGAGACTTAGTGATTTTTAATGATTTGACCGCCTCTTCCAGTTCCTCTTTTGAAATCTCAGCGTTGAGGACTGTGTTTTCCTCTTCCGTTAGTGTGGGAAGCTGACACTTATCTAAGTATTGTGCTATTAATTCGGATGCTACTGATTCAGGACGGCCTTTTTTGGATCTTAAGTTATAAAGTTCGGTGTAAAATTTTGTGAATTCGGCTGCTATTTTATTGTCACTATGTTGTATCTCACCAGACCTACTCTTGATCGCCGTGATTTGGGATCGTTTATGCACCCCTCTTAATTTAGTCGCTAAAAGTCTGTCTGCTTTGTTACCTTTATCATAATATTGTTGGTTGGTCCACTTGAGGGCTTTCTCAACATCCTCCAGCTGGATTTGTCTAAGTTTTGCTCTAGCTGTTGTTAATGTCTTATATATTTTTTTTGAGGGGTTAGCTTTATGAGCTTGTTCTATTATTTTGATATCATCTGTGAGCTCCTTTATTAGTTTTTGGCGGGCTTTTTTCCTGTGGGATGCGATGGAGATGATTTTCCCTCTAATGGTTGCCTTATGGGCTTCCCACAGGATTGCTGGTGAGGAAACGGATCCTGAGTTAAAAAAAAAAGTAGTCTCGAATAGCAGCTCTGATCTCTCTTTCTATCTCAGGATGGTTGAGTAGTGAGTCATTTAGCCTCCATGAGTAATTTATTGTCTTTTCGAAGGGTGTTGTCAAGGTTATGGTAATCGGGGCATGATCAGACCATGTGATCGGTCCTATGTCGGAGTCGGTTGTAGCCGCCACTACATTTTTTGTGGCCAGAAAGTGATCTATTCGAGAGTAGGTCTGGTGAGGTGCTGAGTAGAAGGTATAGTCTCTCTGGCCCTGGTGTTGGGTTCTCCAGATGTCCACTAGTGAAAACTCGCTCAAGATTCCCCTAAACCTTTTCCCTGTGATTTGGGAGGGGGTTGTACGGGGAGGACCCATTGTGGTCGATCTGTCCTCGGTGGGGTTGAGGACCATGTTTAGGTCCCCTCCCACTATCATCGATGACAGATATCCCGGGTCTATGCCCTCGAGTACTTTTTTTAGAAATTCGGTTTGGTTCTCGTTTGGGGCATATACATTGATAAGAGCGATCGCTGAGCCCGCTAAGGAGCCATATACCACTAAAAATCTACCCTCTGGGTCCGCAGTTGTTTTGATATGATTGAATGGGGTGCCCTGCCTGATGAGGACAGCTACACCCCTTTTTTTGCTAGTAAATGATGCGAAAAAACACATTGGGAACACTTTTTTGAATAAATTTGGGGGGTCCTGTGATGTGAAGTGGGTCTCCTGTAGAAATATGATGTCCCCCCCTGATCTTTTCATATCTTGGAGTGCTAGTCTCCTTTTTCGGTTATTCTGGAGGCCCTTCACATTGAGTGATGTGAATTTAATTGTGGATTGGCTAGCCATTTGGTTTCTTTTTTGGGTGGTATCGTGAGGCCTCACCTTTCCCATTTGAGAGGCCCTGATTCAGTAAGTCTGAGTCTGGTTTGTATCTCTGTAGGTGTGGGATCTGCGAATTTTTTTTACCTGGAATGGCTATTTTAAGCTGAGGTGGGGGGGCGTGGGGAAGGGTCAGTGGGGGTAGGGCATAGATCAGCTGGGACAGAGTCAGCTGATAGAGATAGGTTGTAGCGAGGCCTTGAGAAGGTCTCAACAAACTTTTGCCAGCTTTAAAAACAGCCGGCATTTGGGCTATAAGAGCCCTTCTGGGGTGGTTCCGGGTCAGTCCACCGTTGGACGTCTGAGGGGTCCAAACCCTCTATAGAAATTACTTAACCCCTTTTTTATGTAAATTCTCAATCCACAGGTGAGGGAAGATAGGGGAGGTGAAGGTGTGATTCAGGCAGTTTAAACATTTTGCATTTTTGTACAACATCTGTTGCTTAGTATTACACCACAGCCCTACTGTGCACATTTTGATTTTCACACAGCAGTTCGTTTTCAATTTCTTTTGTCATTTTGCTTCGTCTGAATGGAAGGGGGTGGAGGGGGGGGGGGGAGGGGCAGGGGGTGAGGAAGGGGTTGGGGGGGGGGGGGGGGGGCAGGCAGGGTGGGGTGGTGGGGGGGGGGGGGGTGGGGGGGGGGGGGGGGGGGGTGGGGGGGGGGGGGGGGGCGGGGGGGGGGGGTTGGGGGGGGGGCGTGGGGGGGGGGAGGTTGGGGTGGGGGGGGGGCGGCGGGGGGGGGGCGTGGGGGGGGGGCGGGGGGGGGGGGGGGGGGGGCTGGGAGGAGGGGGGGAGAGGGGTTGGGACCGGGGGGGGGTGGGGGGCGGGCGGGGTGGGGGGAGGAGGTGACGGGGCCATCCGACAACATGGCATTTTCACATTTGTGTGCTGTGTTTGTTGTAATAACCTTTACACTTAGTCTAATACTCACATTTCCTACACTAGCTGTTCTCGACGCGGATGCGCCGAGTTTACACGTGGCGACGTGGAAGACTGGACTAGCAAGGAACAGCATTTCTAAGATTGTCAGGGCGTATGGTCTGCGTGTCCGTGCGAGTGCCGATGTTAAGCAGGAAGAAGTTAAGGAGCTAGGTTAGATATCTTATTACTACTTTTATCAACTATGAACTAAAATTCCGGGGGGTGGGGCGTGAGGGGGGGGGGGAGGGGGGGAGGGAGTGGGGGGGGGGAGGGGGGGGGGAGGGGGAGAGGGGGGGGAGGGAGGGGGGGAGGGGGGAGAGGGGAGATGGGGGGGGAGGGGGGGGGGGGAAGGGTTTGATGGAACATTTCCAGCAGTAAGGACATTTCACATTTTTGTATGTTGCCACAGTAGTACCACTTTATTCAGTGAGTGTTCTTATGTGCTGTTTGAAAACAGTAAGGCACTTTTAATTTCCTATGTATTTTTGCTTCTTCTGAGTGCTATCCTACGGGAAGATATAGGTGTACCTCCCCCGTTTTCGTGTGTACCCCTTAGCTTTTATTTAATACTAGGGGGGGGGAGGGGGGGGTGTGGGAAAGCATAGGTGCATCTCACCCCATGTATACTCCTTAGCTTTTTGTTTAATACTGGGGGGGGGGGGGGGGGGATAGGAGGGGTGGGAAGGCTTAGGTGCACCTCGCCTATTACCTATGCTTCTCATCTTTTATTAATTCTGGGTTGGGGGTGAGGTGGGGGGGGGGGGGGGGTGAGGGTGTGGGGGGGGGGGGGGGTGGGGAGGGGGGTGGGGGAGGAGGGGGGGGGATGATTGAACATTTCAACAGGTGGGGGCATTTCACTTTCTTGTATGTTGCGCTCTCGTACCAATCTATGAGCATAAATATACTGAGTACTGTCTGGCAATCGGGCGGGGTCCATTTAGTTTCTTAAATCTCCTGCTTCCCCGGGTGTTATTCCACGGGGGGGATGGGTACACCTCTTGTTTCGCATGTGTACTCTCAACTTTTATTATAGAACGGGGGGGGGGGGGGGGGAGAGGGGGGGATGTGTATGGGGGGGCGGGCAGCGACCCACTTCCAACAGGACAGGTGTTTCCAGTTTTATATATACTCTCTATGATCCTCTGGGAGTCGTTCAGGAGTGAGGGAAGTATGATGGGGGGCCATAGGGGTATTTTATTTATTGTTTACACTTCTTTATTTTTATGTATGGGGGGGGGGGGAGGCTATGTGCTTAGGTTATGGTTGAAATGGGGAGAGGGGAGGGGGGGGGGTGGGCTGTGGGGTGTCTTCCATAGCATAACATTTTATTACTTTACTCACGGCCTTCAGGGCGCTAAACCTCAGTCTGTGTTTTTGCGTCCCTTAAGTCAGCTCGGGTGGTTCAGATCCCCTGGGCCACAGTTGTTCTTCACCGCCCGAGCCGGTGTGTTCCTCTTCGGTCCGGGCCCCTCCGCCGACGAGCCATACCCCCCCCCCCCCCCTGCACCCCAAGCAAAAGAAAAGACCATCTCGAAAAATCGGGGCAGCTGGCCTGATAGAGGGGGGGGGGGGGCACACAACCCCGCGGGGCTATCAGAGAGACTGGAGGCCGGGGCCCAGCAGAACAAGGCCGAGGACCCGGCTCTCTTAGCGTATTGGGATTGGGGAGATTACGCTCCTGCTCCATCTGATCGGGCCGGGTGTGCACCAGGGTTTCAAAGCAGCCGGCGGGATCAGCTCCGGTGCCCTCGCGGGAGTAGATGACACGTGGCTCAGTGTGGGGAGCGGTGTCCAGTGTTGTCTCGATCGGGAAGTCGGCAGCTCCTCTCCAGGTACTGCTCCGGTTCGATGGGGTGTCTTCCAATGCGGTCGTGGCCCCCCCCCCTCCTCGGGATCACCCAGGGAAGGGGGGGGGGTGTTGTTTGAGTGCGGTGGCGGCTATTACTGCTTGTCCCTGGAGTGCTGGGCCGCGATCCTCTCCGATATCCGAGGCGGGTCTCCTGCTGCTTCATTAGATGACGGGTTGTCTGGTAGCCATCCTTGTGGAGGAGTTAGGCCCAAGGCCTTTGCAAATGGGGCCATGTCCGCGGGGTATTTCAGGGACAGGAACTTTCCGTTTCTGTTCACCGATAACTTAAACGGGAAGCCCCATCTATACAGGATTCCCTTCTCACGAAGAAAGTTAGTCAGCGGCTTTAACTCCCGTCTGCGGTCTCTTGTTGCTTTTGACAAATCATTGTATACTTGCAAGGTCTCATTTTGAAATTTTATTTCTCCCATGTCTCGGCATGCTGAGATGATTTTTTCTTTGGAGGTGTATTTGTGCATTTTTATTATTATGTCCCTCCTTCGTTTTGGATCGTCAGACTTGGGTCCCAGCGCACGGTGGGCTCTGTCCATTTCTAACTCCTTTTCTTCCAGCTCCCCGCAGACCAAATTGAAGAGCTCCAGGAGGTAAGGCCGGATCTGTTCCTGCGTGACCGACTCTGGAACACCCCTCACACGGATGTTCTGTCGCCGGTCACGATTTTCCTGTTCCTCCATGCCTTCCTTGAGGAGGGAGATCTCTTCCCCTAGGCGGCTGATCTCCTCTTCTGCCTCTCCCTGTCTTTGTAGGGATTCGGAAAGCCTGTTCTCCAGGGACGTGGTCTTTTCTGTCAGCCCTGATATTTCTCTTCTAATGTCGCTCACTGCAGCCCGCAATTCCGTTTGGAAGGAAGTTTTAAGCGTAGCAGCCATGCCTGCCATCAGTTCCTCCAAATATGCCCTGGTTATTTTGTGTTCTGGGCTTGTAGAGGGGTTTTCGCTTGGTTGGGTCTTTTTCCCAGATTGGGAGGTAGCACCATGCGGTCCGCCGCCATCTTGGGGATTCATATTGCCGTCCTTCCCCCGCTGAGACGGTGAAAAAATTTTAGTGACAGGGTGGTTATTCGCTTTTTTCGTTTTTGACATCCCCCTTCTGTTTATTTATCCGGAGGGACTAATTTCATCCAGAAATTTTAAGTTTGAGTAGGGGTTTTTGCGCTGTTTAACCCGCGGGTTTCAGGAGCTCCTCTAACAGCCGTCCATGTCGGGTGACGTCACCGGAAGTTCCGGGCTCCAGAGCTTTTAATCCACTGTTTAAAAAATAATGAAAGTCTTTCTGCTTAAGAAACCAGGTCACGTGGTGTTATAAATGCGTGTATTAACCCCTAGATGGCAGACGGTCTTGCAGGAGCATAGAGAATTGTAAGGGGGAGTCCTGGAACCCCTCCAGACCTCTCTGTCACCCTGAGCTATTAAGACCCTGAATGCCTGGGGCAGCTCTCATGGGGCAGCAATGTAATGTACTCACGTATGTCCACGGAATCAACTGGCTCTGTGTGCTCCTTTGCTGATGTGGAAAGTAGAACAGGCACCTATACCGACGAGGAGAGGCAGATCAGCGGGCACCACGATGCAGGAAGAAAGTTTCTGAGGCTGGACTGTGCTGTATGGAAAATCCTTTATTGACAAATGGTTAAAAAGAGGAGGGGAGACATACCCCTGCACCTCTAACGCGTTTCACCCAGCAATTGGGCTTTTTCAAAGAGCCCCCCCCCCCCTGCACCCCAAGCAAAAGAAAAGACCATCTCGAAAAATCGGGGCAGCTGGCCTCAGAGAGGGGGGGGGGGGCACACAACCCCGCGGGGCTACCAGAGAGACTGGAGGCCGGGGCTCAGCAGAACAAGGCCGAGGACCCGGCTCTCCTAGCGTATTGGGATTGGGGAGATTACGCTCCTGCTCCATCCGATCGGGCCGGGTGTGCACCAGGGTTTCAAAGCAGCCGGCGGGATCAGCTCCGGTGCCCTCGCGGGAGTAGATGACATGTGGCTCAGTGTGGGGAGCGGTGTCCAGTGTCGTCTCGATCGGGAAGTCGGCAGCTCCTCTCCAGGTACTGCTCCGGTTCGATGGGGTGTCTTCCAATGTGGTCGTGGGCCCCCCCTCCTCCTCGGGATCACATAGGGAAGGGGGGGGGGGGTGTTGTTTGAGTGCGGTGGCGGCTATTACTGCTTGTCCCTGGAGTGCTGGGCCGCGATCCTCTCTGATATCCGAGGCGGGTCTCCTGCTGCTTCACTAGATGACGGGTTGTCTGGTAGCCATCCTTGTGGAGGAGTTAGGCCCAAGGCCTTTGCAAATGGGGCCATGTCCGCGGGGTACTTCAGGGACAGGAACTTTCCGTTTCTGTTCACCGATAACTTAAACGGGAAGCCCCATCTATACAGTATTCCCTTCTCACGAAGAAAGTTAGTCAGCGGCTTTAACTCCCGTCTGCGGTCTCTTGTTGCTTTTGACAAATCATTGTAGACTTGTAGGGTCTCATTTTGAAATTTTATTTCTCCCATGTCTCGGCATGCTGAGATGATTTTTTCTTTGGAGGTGTATTTATGCATTTTTATTATTATGTCCCTCCTTCGTTTTGGATCATCTGACTTGGGTCCCAGCGCACGGTGGGCTCTGTCCATTTCTAACTCCTTTTCTTCCAGCTCCCCGCAGACCAAATTGAAGAGCTCCAGGAGGTAAGGCCTGATCTGTTCCTGCGTGACCGACTCTGGAACACCCCTCACACGGATGTTCTGTCGCCGGTCACGATTTTCCTGTTCCTCCATGCCTTCCTTGAGGAGGGAGATCTCTTCCCCTAGGCGGCTGATCTCCTCTTCTGCCTCTCCCTGTCTTTGTAGGGATTCGGAAAGCCTGTTCTCCAGGGACGTGGTCTTTTCTGTCAGCCCTGATATTTCTCTTCTAATGTCGCTCACTGCAGCCCGCAATTCCGTTTGGAAGGAAGTTTTGAGTGTAGCAGCCATGCCTGCCATCAGTTCCTCCAAATATGCCCTGGTTATTTTGTGTTCTGGGCTTATAGGGGGGTTTTCGCTTGTCTGGGTCTTTTTCCCAGATTGGGAGGTAGCACCATGCGGTCCGCCGCCATCTTGGGGATTCATATTGCCGTCCTTCCCCCGCTGAGACGGTGAAAAAAATTTAGTGACAGGGTGGTTATTCGCTTTTTTCGTTTTTGACATCCCCCTTCTGTTTATTTATCCGGAGGGACTAATTTCATCCAGAAATTTTAAGTTTGAGTAGGGGTTTTTGCGCTGTTTAACCCGCGGGTTTCAGGAGCTCCTCTAACAGCCGTCCATGTCGGGTGACGTCACCGGAAGTTCCCCCAATAAACTGAATTAATGAATTCTTTAACCATATATGTTTTGGAGTTAGTGGAGTCAGGTTGGTTTGGGTCCTAGCCCTGTTTTACCTGGTTTATCACAGAAATGGCTATGGACCAAATGATCTTTAATATTCCGGGCACTTTACATGTCATACTACGGGTAGATTTTAGGACATTTTGTAGGTCCTTATCTTCCATTAAGATGTGCCAATGTTTGGATAGAATGTTTCTTAGATCACCCCACTGACTACTGTAACGTTCAATGAATCGGACTGTTTCTTTTGTTGTATTTGGAAATTTAGATTGGTTAGTCAGAAGGGTAGGTCTTGGTGTATTGAGAGCTCTTTTGTATGCTCTGTATCCCTTTCTAAAAATCTTTCTTTCATATCAATGGATTGTGTTTTATATTCAGTGATAGTGGAGCAATTCCGCCTGAGGCAGAGAAATTGGCCTGTGGCTATGTTGTCCACTATGTGTCTTGGATGATGGCTTGTGGCCAATAACAAACTGTTCGTGGCTGTAGGCTTGCGAAAGATGGTCGTTACCAACCTACCCTCATTGTTAGTTGAGATAGTCAAGTCAAGGAAGTAAATTTTTTCCTTACTAATTTGGTGAGTCAATCTTAGATTATGTTGGTTTTGATTCAGTGTAGAAATGAATTCTTGGAGAAGAGTCTCAGTGCCTCTCCAAAGTATCAGGATGTCATCAATTAAGCGAATCCATAAGGTGACGTGCAATGTATATTGGTCCATAGCCTCAGCGAAGATCACAGTCGCCTCCCACCATCCAAGGTAGAGATTAGCGTAGGTGGGGGCGACTGTGGTGGAATGGCACCCTTGTGAATTTTAGGAAGATAATAAAACATTGCCAATAGTGGTGACTTCATTTTTGGAAATAACTTAAATTAAGAGCTTCCTTTAAGATTGTCAACAGTTCCAATTTATA
The DNA here is from genome assembly GCA_036426205.1 of Ascaphus truei. Lineage (NCBI taxonomy): Eukaryota > Metazoa > Chordata > Amphibia > Anura > Ascaphidae > Ascaphus > Ascaphus truei. The sequence goes on from WSYH01003419.1 coordinate 59,973, forward strand.
GTCTTTAGTTGGGTCTGTTGCTAGAATGTTATAACACAGCCTATCTGATAAGAGGCATGTACATTCTTGTACATAGTCAGTTTTTTCTAATATGACTGTGTTTCCATCCTTATTAGACCTCTGTTACCATTATCACATCATGATATCCTCATACTCTCACTAGATACCTAAGTGTTACACATTGGCAAACAGAGTTTTTCTTCAGTACCCAGTGAGAAATTTCACTCACTAGCTGTTAACATGCGCTATCATTTAGGTTTTAATTAGCATGTATTTTTTCTGTTTTCTGACTACTTATTAAAATTTTATTATTTTTGATTTATAGTGAGTGCATCAGAAGGGATTTCTGTTTTTCCTGTTTATAAATGTTCTTGATAGCCGAGATTAAACTTGTTAGTTTGGGATTTAAGTTTGGTTATGTCTCGTGTCACCAAACGCGTAAATACATCTACGTTAGTACATGTTTCTGGAGGGGGTGTAAAGGTGGACTTATTTTTTAAAGATGTAAAAGGACCTTCACCTTGAGGTCTCTCACTCTCTTCAATTAGAGTTTCTAAGATGTCTATATTAGCCAGATCCAATGGATTGCAATCCTCTAACGGAGTATTGAGGTTGGCCATCTGCTGACGCCTTGTAAAGAATTTGTGCAGCAAAAGTTTCCTAGAAAACAAAGTGATGTCTTTTACTGTTTCGAAAATGTCGATTCTATTAGTTGGGCAGAATAAAAGGCCTTTGGCCAGGACTTTAAGATGGTTAGAGTCCAGGGTCTTATTAGAGAGATAAACAATTTGCGTTGTTGTTTGGGGTTCTTTTTCTTTTTGTATGTAATGTTCTTTTGCGTCTGATCTTTGTAGCCCCAGAGCTTCCTGTCTCTTAAGTCTACCCTTGCCCCTTCTTGTCATTCTCTTTCTGGATTGTTGTTGAGGCCTGTATTCCCTAACAAAGTTGACGTTGCTAGTGTCATATTGGGATTAGTGTGTTGTCTGTTGACTAATTGATCACGTCTATCGTCCTGAAACTCTATGTCAGTTTCATTACTTGATTGCTCCCATTCCGTGGAGGTATCTAATTTTTGATTCGCTTTATTTTTTCTCAATTTAAATTGAAAGATTTTATTATCTTGGAAATCGGCCACGTCTCTCTGAAAGTTACGCTGTTTACGATCTTTAATTATAGATTTCAGTTTTTCAACATTAACCTTAAGTTTCTTCTCCAATTCAGTAAATTCAGGATCTTCCTGCCACAAATTTAGATCTGTCAAGAGTATTTCTATTTCGGTATTAACCAACTCTTATTAACCAACTCTAATTTTGTACTTTCAAACTCAATCAATATTTTCATAAGATCTGCTGAGCATTTCAAAAGTACTGCTTCCCAGGATTTGATAAAGGTATCATCTGTAATCAGATGTGAGGGAGGGAGGCTAGCCCTAAGTCCCCTTGGGACAAGTTCAGATTGCAAATAGTTTTCTAGACTCACCAATTCCCACCACAGCCTAGCCTGAGAGCAGTAAGTCCTATTCAGCTCAGAGAAAAATGTATGAATATCTCTTGAGGGTTCTTTATCTGGTAGTGTTACTGTTTTGGAGAAGACATTCGATGCCTCATTCTTCCAGAGATTGAAGTCGGATTTCTGTGCTAGAAAGCCGCCCATAATTATAGTAATGTAGATCAAACACTAACTGTTATTATGTCCTGATATGTAAAACCATAGAATTCAAAGATGGTGTACTTTCTTTTTCACACCACTATATACACACACACACACACACACACACACACACACACACACAGGGACTCCTCTTCCTTAATGTTATGTTTATGTCTAAAGCACTTATTCCCATGATCTGTTATTTATATTATCTGTTATTTATTCGATTACCACATGTATTACTACTGTGAAGCGCTATGTACATTAATGGCGCTATATAAATAAAGACATACATACATACATACTTTGACAAAGGCAATAAAGCAGATAAGCTCATGGCCTCAAAGCTCAGGGGCATACGAGTTAAATCCCAGATAGTCAGAATACAGACGAGAAAAGGTAATTTCTCATACATAGAAAAAGAGATAGCACGGGAATTTGCAGATTTTTACTCCGAGTTGTATAATCTTCACCCCCCAGGTCGAGATCTGGTTAGACGCGAAACGATAATACAATACCTGGAGCAGTGTAATCTCCCCTCTCTATCGCTGGAGGAAGTGGAGAATCTGAACAAAAACATTACCCAAGGAGGAATTATCCAAAGCTATCGGCTCTCTCAAGTTAGCCAAAACACCGGGCCCGGACGTTTTTCGAAGTCCTATTACAAGATGTTTGGACCGATCCTCTCCCCCTATCTATTAGACATGTACAACTCCTTCCTCCAAGGAGAGCCCATCCCCGCCACAATCACAGCGGCAAACCTGGCTATAATCCATTAGGAGGGTAGAGACCCACTTCAGTGTGGCAACTATAGTCCTATCTCCCTGTTAAATACCGATCTCAAAATCTTCAGCAAGATCTTGGCAAACAGGCTAAACCCAATCCTCCCTAGGCCCATACATGTAGATCAAGTACGCCTTGTGTCCGGAAGGATTAATATGGGATAATATTCAGGAATACCTAATGGAAAACAAAATTATTAGTAATAGTCAGCATGGATTTAGTCATGTAGTAGCTGCAAAGGCAAACAAGATCTTATCTTGCATGAAACGGGCAATGGATGGAAGGGAAGTAAACATATTTATGCGCCTTTACAAAGCATTTGTAAGACCACACCTTGAATATGGAGTACAATTTTGGGCACCAATCCTAAAAAAAGACATTATGGAACTAGAGAGAGTGCAGAGAAGAGCCACCAAACTAATAAAGGGGATGGACATTCTAACTTATGAGGAGAGGCTAGCTAAATTAGATTTATTTACATTAGAAAAGAGGCGTCTTAGAGGGGATATGATAACTATATACAAATATATTCAGGGACAATACAAGGAGCTTTCAAAAGAACTATTCATCCCACGGGCAGTACAAAGGACTTGGGGCCATCCCTTAAGGTTGGGGGAAAGGAAATTTCACCAGCAACAAAGGAAAGGGTTCTTTATAGTAAGGGCAGTTAAAATGTGGAATTCATTACCCATGGAGACTGTGATGGCAGATATAATAGATTTGTTCAAAAAAAGGTTGGACATCTTTTTAGATGGGAAAGGTATACAGGGATATACCAAATAAGTATTATTGGGAAGGATATTGATCCAGGGATTAATCCGATTGCCAATTCTTGGAGTCAGGAAGGAATTAATTTTTCCCCTTAATGGGGTTTTTTGTTTGCCTTCCTCTGGATCAATAAGTAAGTATAGATATAGGATAAAGTATCTGTTGTCTAAATTTAGCATAGGTTGAACTTGATGGACGGAAGTCTTTTTTCAACCTCATCTACTATGTAACTATGTAACTATGTTACTATGTAACTTTGTAACTATGTAACAATAGAACCTTTGGTGGCCAAAATAAGAGAAGAAAAAAGCATCAAGAGGATCCAAATTGCTGAAAAAGAATACAAAATTTCCCTATTCGCCGATGATGTGATTCTGACCCTCGCTTACAGCCATACCTCCATCCCTAACCTCCAGAGTCTTCTGACACAATTTGGATCAGTTTCTGACAACAAAGTAAATATGAATAAGTCGGAAGCCCTAAACATATCCCTCCCTGCCCAGACGTGGAAACTGATACAGTCTAACTATAAATACAAGTGTTGTTCCACCTTTATCAAATTTCTAGGGGTTAAAATCTCAATTTCTTATGACTCCCTATACCAGTATAATTACCCCCATTATTCAACCAGATATAAAAAGACTTGGAAACTTGGAAAAAACACTAAATTTCCAGGTTTGGGATAATAGTTTCTGTAAAAATGAACGTTCTCCCAAGATTACTGTATAATTTCCAAACCCTGCCCATAGTGGTGCCGCAGGCGGCCCTAAAAATATCCAATCCCTACTGCATCAATCCATATGGAACGATAAGAGACCTAGGGTCCCAAGATCAGTGATGCTCTCCTCAAGAGCAAGAGGGGGTGGGGGTCCCCGACATGGTCAAGTACTACCTCGCAGCGCAACTGTAGTTTTGAATTACGACCCGGCCTCGGCCTGTTGGCTCGAAATAGAGTCACATTACGCATATCCATATTCCCTCCAGGTGACAATGTGGTCCTCAGGAGGAAAGGGTGGAGGACCACAGAGGTTCGACCCGGAGTAATGCGATGCACGTGGGATGCTTGGATAAAAAGCAAAGGGAAGTACAGTCTGCTAGCTTCCCCCTCTCAGCTGTCACGCCTGTATGCCCGCAGACCTGGCAAGACCCCAATACAGAGGTGGGAGCGGTATTACCACACACACCCGCAGCAGTGAGGGTGAGCCCGGAGTGTGGTATGGCGTTGCTGGGCCTGTTGGAAGATAGTTAGTGATACTTGCAACGCCTTGGTGGTATAGCGTAAGAATAGTGGTGTCCGTGCGCCAGAGTCCAGGGATCCAGAAATCAGAGTAGTCAAGTTCGTAAGCCAAGTCCAGGGGTTACAGAGGTCAGCAAGGTAGAGTTCATAAGCAGGGTTCAAGGGCAACAGAGAGCAGAGTAGTCCAGGACGAGCAGAGGTCAAACCAGGGAAATCCAGAGATAAGCAGGAGCAGGAACAGGCTGGAACACAGAGAGAGCAAAGCATAGGACTGCACACACAGGGATAACAGAAGCTATGCAGAGCAATGATAGAAAGGACAGACAGGGGTTATAAAGGAGGGATCACCAATAGGAGAGAGGAGGAGCAGAGGGAGAAGTAGGAGACAGCAGGGATAGGTGAGGAGGAAAAGAGGAGGAGACAGGGGAACCAGTAAGGGAGATCGCCTGCAGGGCATGGGAGGAGGAGTCAGGAGACTGGAAACCCCTAGAAGAGGAGCGTGTGCGCGCGCCCTCTGTAATCTGAGTGATGTTCTAAAAACATTGTTTAAGACTTATTTTAGTTCTACCTACATCCTATATATTGTAGACCACATGTGCACTCTAAATAATAAACCACAAATTTAATTTTGCAGTTTATCAAACTTTTAATAGGATATATAAATTCTGAATTCTTAGATTTAAATGATGCGGCACCATTTTTAATGTGTTTGCACGTTATGCACCTACCTCCACACTGGTAATTCCTACAACTTGTTTCAGTGCTGATTTATTTCCTTGAACACTGGAGACCTTTCTGAGTTTAGACAGTGCTAACTAATTTTTAAGAGTTTTAGCCCTTCTATAGATCACCTTGGGTCTCTCCGTGATGATAGGTGCTAAAATGGGATCACATTGTAATACATTCCAATGTTTACTTATAATGTTGGTAATTTGTTTAGATGCAGCATTATATTTTGTAATAAATAATACATCCTTAGATCTACTGTTATTATTTGCGTTCATATTTTCCTTTTTATTATTTTTTAATGTACAGGTGCGCCGACGAGTATTCTAACACTTGCCTTAAACTTGCCTTGGAAAATCTGGGGCTATAACCAAAAAGACCCAGGTACATGCTGCATACATGCTGCAAACATTTCAGTGACATTTCTGCAGAGACCAATGGCCCATCGGATTAACACAGCAGGGGTCCCAGGCAGTCCCATTCAGTTTGAATGGAACTGCCAGGGACCCCTGATGTTAATCCGATGGGCCATTAGTCTGTCTGCAGAAATGTTGCAGCATGTTTTCAGCATGTACCCAATATGTACCTGCGTCTTGTTGGTGATTGCCCCAGATTGGTTTTAGAATACTCGTCGGCACTCCAGTATTAGATCTCTCAGTAGAGAGTGCCTTAGTATATGCTTGGTCAATATTCCTCTCCATGTCCCTTGTTCAACAGTTTTGTTTTAAGTAAGGCTGACTGGTTAATAAAATCCTCATTTCCATTACAATTTCGACATATCCTTAAAAATTGACTATTGTATATGCTATATTTGATATCCATCTGGGATGGTGGTTACTTGCTGCACCTAGATATTTATTACAGTCTACCGTCTTATAGTGAGTTTTGGTGATAATCTTAGTTCATTACTTTAGATTGTTAAATCTAAAAAGGTTACATTGGTAGAATGATATGTGTTTGTAAATCTGAGATTAAAAGAATTAAAATGAATATATTCAATAAATGTATTAGTTACATCTAACTCCCCTTCCATATAATAAGATTATCATCAATAAATCTCTTAAAAAGTATTAAGTTAGCGATATGGCGATTATTATTCCATATGTAAAAGTGTTCCCAATACCCCATCATTAAATTAGCATAGCTAGGAGAAAAGGATGTCCCTACCGCTTTCCCTTTCTTTTGTAAATAAAATTTGTCTTGGAATTTAAAATAATTTCTTGTTAAAATACTGTAAACTGTACACTATCTAAAATAAACTCTTTGTAATATAGTCAAAGAGGTATCTCTCATTAAGTAATATTCAATAGCCAATAACCATTCTTTGTGTAAAATGTTGGTATATAACGAATCCACATCTCAAGTTACCCAAATATATTCCTGTTGCCATTGTATATCATTGAGTATGTTCAGGACATGAGTAGTGTCTTTTATATGAGAGGGAATAGTAAAAACATTCCTGCAAAAATGAATCCATATATTTAGAAAGATTGGTTGTTAAGCAATCAACTCCGGCCACAATTGGTCTACCAGGAGGTTTAATTAAAGTTTTGTGTATTTGATTATTTTTGGAAATGCTCGTTTTACACTAATTAAAATGTATTTTGCTATGCTTAAATGTGTGTGTAATGTAATGTTTAATTAGATAGATGTAAATTTTGGTGTTGTTTGCAGTACTTTAGGTCAGGGTGAGGCTTGCTTTTTTATAGTGGATTATTTTTGGTACTTATATTTTGTCTGATGGTAACTTTTTTTGTGAATGGTTTTGCTGAACGATTAAAAAAGTTAATTGTGTAATTGATTTGTATGGTATTTTGTTTTGGGATTTGATTAATTTATGGTCATTTATTTCTGTTGACTTGCTTGGTTTAAATAGTATACTTGTTTGGATTTAATTGTATTTTGTTTGGAATATGTTATTGTTAACATTGATTGGCAGGGTGTACACGGTGCACAGATTTTATGCATCATGTATACAAAGTAAATTCAATTTTTGTCTTTGTCATTTGATGATATTGATTGGAAGATAAGAATTATTTTATTATGAAAAAGGATTTTGTTTGACTGTGTCTATATAATATTGTACTTTTCATATGCAAGGTGATGTATTGATTTGGAGAACTGGTAATTTTATTGGTGCATGTTTTTGTTAATCCTTAAACATTTATTTGTATATTGGTTAATCATGTGTATATAATATATATATATATATTATATATATATATATATAAAAATGTAAATACAACTGTATGCTCATCTGCATGTCTTAGGCAGGTCTGCAACCCCGCCTTTCCCCATTATCACCCAGCACACAGCACTTCCACTGCAGCAAGGGATTCTGGGAAATGACATGCAAATGTGCACACAGTGCCACTTTTTGCTTCAAAAACCATTTTTAACATGGTTCCCTATAGGCTTAAGCTTGCTGCATGGTCACAGATTTGAGCACAGCCAGGGTTAAGGTGCATACCCAGAAA
>WSYH01003420.1:0-67596 GCA_036426205.1 Ascaphus truei
ACACACACACACACACACACACACACACACACACACACATACACACTCACACACAGATACACACACACAGATACACACACACAGATACACACACAGTGGAGAGCAGTGGAAAGCAGAGGCAGCAACGGATGTGAGTGACTGGGGGGGGAGGAGAGGAAAGGCAGGAGATCCATGCAGGCGGCTCCCCGCCTCCCCCTGCACCCACCGCCAGGACAGGCAAATGTACAACTCCCCCCCAGCACCCCTGCTACATTCTCGTATCACCCGGGGCAGGAGGTGGACGGGACACCGCGCAGCCACCAGCAGACAGAGGAGCCAGGAGCGGGAAGGCAGACACAAACTCACTGTGTGCTCTGCACAAAGCGGAAGCCCCGCCCCTGGCTTCCTCTGACCTGCAGCCAATCCCCTGCAGCACTGCCAGTATTAAGGAGGGATGGTGGGGAGGGATAATCAGATGGATGGTGGGGAGGGATAATTGCGGCGCCCCTCTAGGCAAGCCACAGCGTACCAGGGCACCACGGCTAACAGATTGGGAACCACTGGTCTAAAGTGCATATTAAATAACCATTTATATTGAGGATCAATGTAGAATTGGTGACAAAACACTATACATTTCTAATATTTATCTAATAATCATAAAAATAATATAATGGGGAGATATTACAAAATTCTACTAAGATCATGTGGCAGCCTATGCATAAGGCCTATATGTAAATTTCATGAAACCATGTTATAATGCAAATATATTGTAGCAAAAAAGGAGGGAAGATAGCCAATCAGGTAGCATGCCTCCCTTTTCATGACATAACATCACTTCAAAAAAGGCATCAAATGGTATATCTACCAATCCGATTGGTGGGTATACCATGTGATGGTTTCCATTTTGTTTTTGCTGAAGTGACATTATCTTAAAGGGAGGGAAGCATATGCTACTTGATTGTCTGGCTATCCCTTCCTTTAAGATGATGCCACATCCTTAAAAAAATGAAAGCTGTCACATGGTACACCAGCCAATCATAATTGGGAGTGTACCATTTGACAGTCAAATGTGATGTCACAGGCCTTATATAAGGCCTGTTCCGTCTCCTTTGAGCCCAAGAAGCCATTGAATTAGCATCTCCAAGACCCTTTGGATTACAAAGAAGAAAAGAAAGAAGAAAAGAAAGGAAGAACTTACCGGAGACGTCTCTTCAATCAACAGAGGATCATGGTCATCTGTGCATCATGGCGATGAGGAGCGTCATGGGTCAAGATATGGTGCCACAGAAGGAAGATGAGGGTGAATCTCCGAAAAGGTAAGAAACACATTGATTGTATTTTATTTAATTGTGTATTTTTTTTAGGTTGCCCATTCATTGCCATTGTGGCAATCCATGACCATAATGTAGACATAGTTTATCACTGTGACAATTAGTAGAGGGGGTGGGGATAGTTGCCATGGGGAGGGTGGTTATGCCTCTCAGGTGGGTAACAGGGGAGGAGGATTAACCTCCTAATTACTATAGCGGTTACTAACCGCTAAGGTGATTAAGTGGTTAGTGGCCAGTAGTTAGTTTTTTTATTTTAATGTTGCTGCCTACGGAAGACATGAGAACGGGGATTAGGATGAGGGCGGCCTTCATCCTGGCATGGGTAAGTAGAACTTTAATTTACTTTATGCTGGCTAATTTTTTTATTTTTAATGGGCAAATGCACTATTATCCAGGGCACTTTTACCACCCAATGGATATAGGAATGTCTTATGATACATATTACTTTCTTACTCACACCTAAAAGACATTAAAGTATAAATGAATTCACTAACTCAAAGCAGGTCTAATGTAACCTGTATAACAGTTAGATTGCCACCTCCCTCTGGCTTTTATTAAATTCTCACATAATCCTAATCTTTCCTCTTCTGTAGCTGCCCCAAATAAAAAAGAATGGGAACCATATTCGCCTGCATTATATCCCAACCTCAATGAATATAACTTAAACATTTTACTAAATTGAAATTTAGATCATTATTCTTATGAACCAAAAAAAGACCTAAACCTTGAGGCCTTAAAGTCATATAATTTCTCAGAATTGACACTGGGCAACGACAGTTAATTTCCCTTTTAACTGGAATATGCGGAAGCGATAGCCTTTACCTAATTGTTAGTTTTAGACATGCACATTATTAAGCTAACTTCCCCATTTAACAACAACACATCCTCAACCTTCAAACCTCCAATTACCTTCATACTATTTGCTACCAATTCACTATTGTTTTTATCCTGACAACCTTCATTACTGCAAATGAAGCACCACTCATGTCATGTTTTAACATAGTTGGAGAAAGTTGCAGGTGCCAATGAGTGACTGTGGGCACGAAAAGGCTTTATTTGTCTGCCTCTGGAGTCAAGCGAAACGTCCTACTTCGAACAAGTGAGAGCAGCCACAATATTATTCATTATCTCTGCTACATGTTTTTCTCTAGACTAAATGATGCATTGTAAACATCTCAAAACCAAATGCCATAACAAATGAACCACTGGAGGACAAGAAGCGGATATCTTGTTAATTGCTAATTGCAACTGCAACCCCTAATTTATCAGATTGAAAAATAACTTTTATATTTTGAAATAAATGACTCCAAATTTCAACTGCAACTGCATTCGGGAAAAACCTCAAAAAGCACTACATTTTTATTTAAACCTAACTGCTTGCAAGCTTCGGGCCATGGCTCTGCACACAAATGATCATTTTAAAAAAGTCCCAAATCCTACTGGAACAGCAGCATCCGTAATAAGCGAAAAATCACATTTACAACCATTGAATTTTTCTAAAAGTAATTCCCAAACAGTTAAATCCTCTCTAAGTTCTGTTGAAAATCGAGTGTTATGGTGATGATTTGTTGCTCTCGCTGCTGCTTGTCACCTTGCAAAATCCCTCCCCATCAGCATAATTCTACAGGCAAAATGTAAATGTCTAATTAATGACTGTAATTGTTTTAAAATTAATTCTCTTAATTGATAATGATATGGATTAACTCTGTTAATTTATTATTTTTTTGGTTGGGCAATCTGAATTTACAAACTTCTGTATCTTATTCAATCCCAATAAAGGTAAATCATTGAGACCGACCAATTGTTTTTTCCTTTGTTAGTGGCTCACCCACCTGACCCACCAGCCATTCTAAAGATTTAAGCAGCCTTAAACATAAGTCACTATCAGTCGGACCCACAAATAAAAAATCATCTAAATAACGCATTACATTTTTACAACCCATTTCTAAACTAATAACCCATTCGATAACGGCTTCAAAATAAAAGCTAGCATTCCATTGGCAAACATTTATCAAAAAAATAGGAACCAATTTAAAACCCCGGAAATGATAACAATCCAGATGAATAGGCAATAGTCGAAAAGTGGCCTCAATATCCGCTTTAGCTAATAACGCACTTTTCCCACCATTCCTTATTAACTGTATCACTTGTTGAAATGTTGCATATGAAAAATTACAGAGCTCCCTATCAATGTCATCAGTTAATCCCAGTTGACAAACCGTATGTCCCTGGTACAACATCCTGCCTATCAGCCAGGGAACCCTGAATTTCAGCCACTGGAAGAACTTTACTTCCATACCTCACTGATTGGAACATTGTGTCTAAAACTTTAGTTGCATTTCACCCTCTCTTTGTCTTCTTCTCTCTAGGTGGTCTCTCTCGCACTTTCCGCAGACGGTGACATTTTTTTTTGTGTTTTTGAATCCAACGTGGTTCCTCTGAGCCTTGGATTTCTGTGGATCAGTCCCAAAAATCCAAACTTTTTATTCTATCACTCACCGTGTAATCCACAATCAGCAATCTGCAAAACTGAACTACAGTATAATAGGTGAAGAAGGAGGAGCCCAGGAGCAGTATAAACAGAGGTGCAGCATCACGAATAAGCCATTTGTTGCAGGGTTTTGCTGTGGGGTTTGTTAAGCTGTTGTAGCTGTAGTACTATAGCTTACAAAAATATACATTATATATTTAATAAAAGTTGTAGCTGAACCACTAACACCAAGGCATTAATCGGTGACTGACAGGAGTTTCAATTATGTGGGCTTTGGCCCTCTTGGACATGTTTCTATTTGTAGTATATTGACTTGTATATAGTAGTTTATTGCTATTACTCTGTACAATAAATACAAAATATAACTTGTGAGTACATTCACATGTCTCAGACACGTCTGCAACCCTGCTTTTCGCTATTATCTCTTAGCAATGCTTCCACTGCAGCCAGGAATTCTTGGAAATTACATGCAAATGAGAACACCGTGTCACAAAGATCGAAACAGCTGTCTGTGAGTAGATTTTACTGGCTTCAGTATGTACTTCTTTAATGCAGGCTGTGCTGAAAAGCTGTGTAATACGGCAGGCATTAGCTTATAAGGGCCATGTTAAAATGGACAAGAAGCAAAAGGTGACACTGTCATTTCCCAGAATCCCTGGCTGCAGTGGAAGCATTGGAGCCTATTCACTAAACTACAATAAGTGACTTAACGCTTGTTAAGTGCACTTTTCAAGCGTTTTTGCATGTGTAACTATTCACAAAGCTTCGATAACATGGCACAATCGCTTGAAAACGGCTTTTTAACAAGCGTTAGCACACTTGCTATTACAAAGCAGTGCGTTAGCTCAAACAATGCTCAAACTCACATTGTTTGTCAGTAACTGCTACTCACAAAGCTCTGAGGGGGTTAAATTGTGGATTAAACACTCACATTTCTTTCTTGCTACCTAAATGGAGGCAAGATCGGAATCGTGATGTGCATCAGGTGGAGTTTATTTTATTTTTTCTATATTGGAATAAAGCTTGGGGTTTCCGGAGCTGACCCGCAATTATTTCAGCTCCGGAGACCCCCGGCTTCAATACTAGGCAATAAAAAGACAATTATAGCCTAGCTTCATTACCTTAGTAATCCGCTAACTGCTAAGGTAATGAAGGGGTTAAATAGCAGGAACTACTTTGTTGATGGTAGAGGGGGTGGGTGAACCTTGTAGTTGCCCCATGGTGGGTGGTTAAGCCTCCCAGGAGTGTTGCAGGAGAAGTTAACCCCTTAATTACTTTTGTTACCTTAATTAATTACCTCTGCTCAAGATTTTAAGTGCCTTTGAGATAGGGTGCTGCCCCATCTACAACCTGGTAACTTCTGGTTAAAGTCAGTCAAATTCTGCCAGCCAGGGTCATTTCTGCAGATGTGGTCCAGTAATGCGGCAAATTCATAATGGAGTTCTTCAAAATAGCACAAGTGGGGGAGGAGGGGGCACGAGAAGAACACTAAGCACATGCAATGGTGAGACTGGTGAGAGGAGTTGACCCTGCAGGTGTAGTCCCCACTCTACTGTGCATCAGGAGGAGCATTGATGGGTTCCACTGGGGCACTCCTTGGACCAGAAAGGCTTACAGCAGTTGCAACCTCCTGACTGCGTGAAGGGCTCCCTGGCCCTGCTACCCTTACCCACTCCTCCTGCCTGCCTGTGGTTCACCTCCTGAACTCCCATATCCCCACCTGGTGAAGTTTCCAGTATACAAGCAGGAGCAACAGACACAGCCGTCAAGGCGCTGGGCACAGCAGACTAAGGTGGTGCAGCTAAAACCAGAACTAGGGCAACATTGTCAAACCATTTTATGATGTTCCACACCAGATTTGAACTGGGCCCTGCTCCAGCAACGTCGACATCAGCCTAACAAAACACATGCAGCTGCAGTTTCTCTTCAGCGCTCACCTGTTCAAGCAACAGGTGTTCTTGTCTATGTGCTGGAAGCTTCAACAACAGTCTCTGTCACTGTAAGGAATCAGGTGAGGTAAATTAAAATTATGAAATAGCAGGGGACAAGGTGACAGTGACATCGGAGATTCAAACAAACAGTCCTCAAAAACGTCGAAATCAATCTGCTTCCTCTAAAACAGGGCTACATTCCACAACAACCTGTTCCCCTGACACAGGCAGAACAGATACTGAGCCACGCTCACAACCGGGGTTGAAGTAGGCCCAGCACTGAGCCTTCTCCGGCACCTGGTAACAGCAGAAACAGTCGCTGGTACATCAACCACCACACTGACCGCACTGACAACTGAGCCTAAAACAGCTGGTGAATCTGACCTCCTCAGTCTCACAGGAATAGTACGGGAATGGTGTGAGCCCCTCCAGTCCTGGCATCCACTGCTACCACTCATAATGTAAAAATAAAAAACAAATGCAAGAAATTGAAAAAATAAGAAAATAATTTAAAAGAGTATTTAAAAAAAAATTGTGTGTGTATTGTGTCTGTGTGTCTCTCTCACTCTGTCAGTCTCATAAACCAGCTGATAAGTTGTATTACTGTCACATCCTAGCTTTGAACTACTCACTGCTCACACATGTAGCATTATCTAGCTATTAGCGTATCTCACAGGTATCTCAGGGGTGCTCTACAAGGAAGTGGAAGTGGGTGGAAGTGGTCTGCTTTTAAAGAAAGCTGGGGGAGAGAGCTACTACAGTGAGTATGCACTCACACCATAACATCTAGTTAGGAATTGGCATTCCTCGAGCTGAAATCAATGCTGTTCAGCGCCAGAGACCCCCTTGCTTCCCAACTAGTAAAATAAACCCAAGGGGTAATGCCCCTTTAAGGGCTGTATGAGATGACAGAATTTCATAAAGAAGTTAGTAGACTTAAGAGTGAAAAAAAAGTTAAAACAGATGTTTGGAGCATGCGATATCTGAAAATGAAAAGCAATTAAATAATGTAAATCATAATGTCATAATAAACTGGTACCTGTTATGCAATTATGCTTAAAAAAACACAGAAAAAAATAAATGGATGAAAGTCAGGGCAAATATATACACCTTTTGTAGAGCGCTTTATACACTGTGGGCGCTTTATAAATTTAGATTTACACACATACACACACATACTGCTGCGGCAGAGTTTATTCGAGCATTTGCCCGTTCTCTGCCGCAGCAGTAGCCTGGCGCGCGCCCGAGAGTGACGGGCGCGCGCCGAAGCAGCGGAAGAGCGCCCTCCGATCGGGGCGCTCTCCCTACCGCTGCCGGGTCCGCCGGGTCCCCCGGAACCCCCTGCCGCTGTCCCGCGATCGCGGGACACCAGGGCTCCCTCGGGGAGCCCCTGGACACGCGTGCAGGGGGCGCACGCTCCCGATGACGCGTGACCGCGCGTCTATGACGCGCGGCACGCCGAGGGGCGGCCACTAGCAAGCCGGGAGATTTCCCGGCTTGCGGTACCGACCACACTTCAATAAAGTGTGTCGGTACTGTACACACACATTCTTACATCACTAATATTCAGAGACCATTTAACATCTTAAGTCATACATCTCATACAGCAAAGGGGGGAGGGTTAGGCTTCACCCACAGATAACATTTCAAGCTGCCCTGTTCTAAGTAATTTTTTTGGCTTAATCCATTATAACATCGCCGAAGAAGAGATCACAGTATCTCGAAAGCACACACAAATAAAAGCATGTAGTTAGGCACAGAACGGTATCGACTATTTGTTTTTGATTATATATATATATATATATATATATATATATTGACAAACAAAACAAAAAAGCAGCGCCTATAGGGGTATAATTGTGTAAATGTATACATTTATAATGTATTAGAATGTGTGTAATAAACCAACTAAGTGCCTATCCTAGTGGGTATATGTGAATCAATTATATAAATGAATCAATTGTATAAAGTGTGCTAAAATATTATAATAAATAGATGCAGAAAAGTGATATGTGACACCCAATATAGATGCAATAGAAACAAGGTTACATATACAATGAAAAAAATATTATAAAATGAAATATAAAAAATATAAAAAACAATGAAAAGAGGGTGATACCAGTCCTCAATTGGAATGTCCAGTAAAATTGAAAAAATAAAAAATAAAAAATATACAAATGGTGTTGGGGGTCTCCGGCTGCTCTCAAAGGATTAACCACATCGAAAGGAATCTGCAAAAGAGAAAGAGGAGAGAGCGCACGCCCCATAGTGTAAAAACGTAAATTTATTGAGGGGAGGGGAAGGGGGGGATAAAAAATGCACTCACAAGGGTACAAGTTTTAAAAGCATATTGTGATATAATCACCACCATCCGGTAACTGCAACAGGTGCTGGAATAAATCCTTGGTCCCGAGATGATATTGAAACACGTTGTTTGCAGGATGTCCTGGGCTTGGTGATGGTAAGAAACGATTTCCAACGATACCAGGAACACACCGCCCTGCCTGGAGTTCTCTGCGATATCCGGCGCTCAAATCAGTTGGTAGCTGCGCTCCGTGATGACGTAATGTCATTGCGTACGTGATGACGCCCCCTGACGCGTTTCGTCACACACGGGTGACTTTTTCAAAGGGTTGTGAGACAGAGTGATATGTCCGCATATATATACCCTAATGGATAATTAGTAGTCCCTACAAGCAGCTGGGTATACTCGTTAAAATCATAAGAGCTTAAATGGCTTTCAGGTGAATCAGTTCTTATAATGAGAGAGACAAATATTTATAATGAATACATATAATAAATAAATACCATATATTGATGAGAACCGTTAGATTCTATCTAAACTCTGGAGAGTACATAAACCAGATTATGCAATAAATATCAATTCACAGTAAACATGACAATGTAAACAATTTAAAAAAAAAATTTAATTTTTTTTTAAAGAAAACATGACGAAAATATAGATTACAATTGACACTTATAAATCATGAAGATGTTGAAACTTATATGAATGTAGCCCAATAGGGAATTAATGCATATGTAAATAATTTCCCAGATTAACAAGTGCCAATGATAATGGAAATGATAACAAATGATAATAATAATCTATTAATCCTAAAACATCTATTATAATTTAAAACATGTCCCAAAACATAATTATACATGAATACTTTTTAAGAAAGACTTATATGCCTCTATATATCAAACATATAATGGCGGTAACATGACAACTGGTAATTGGTTATATATGTACACACACATGTAAACACACATATTTGTTAGATATACAGAATGACGAAAAAACAAATGGTACAACAAATGTATATCAATATATTGGCAAAGGAGGATAAGTGTCCAGGTATGTATCTATATAAAGCAGTTAACTCCCATACAGACTATACTGGTCTGATTTTTATAGATTTAATGAATATGAACCCTAGGGTCCTGTGTTGTTAAATTTAATAAGGTAGGTAACTGATCGTAGTGTCGGGGGTAATTATATACCACTATATAGGACAAATAGTCTCAAGGAGCCCTAAAAAATTGATTTGCATAAAGTGCAAATGCACACAAATAAACACAGTACATGTATATATATATATATACACACATGTATAATGATTGTATTATAATTAGTATACACATATATACAATATGAAAAAATATATATACATATAAAAAATATATATATAAAATAAAATAAATTATATAAAAAGAAAAAATTATTTTTATATATAAAAAATATAATGAAAAAATAAAATGTTGTCTTTATTTATATAGTGCCATTAATGTACATAGCGCTTCACAGTAGTAATACATGTGGTAGTCAAATAAATAACAGATAATATTATTTATTTATTTATAAAATATTTTACCAGGAAGTAATACATTGAGAGTTACCTCTCGTTTTCAAGTATGTCCTGGGCACAGAGTTAAGACAAATAATACATGGTTACAAATACAGTTACATAAATGAACAGGGTATACATTATATACAAGACATTGCATGCACAGTTAAAGAAAATATATATTATGGGCGTATCAAACAGTTACAGACCAGATTAAAATGTGAGACAGCCTTAGATTTGAAAGAACTTAAACTGGTGGTGGATGTGAGAGTCTCTGGTAGGTTGTTCCAGTTTTGGGGTGCACGGTAAGAGAAGGAGGAATGGCTGGATACTTTGTTGAGGCTTGGGACCATAAACAGTCTTTTGGAGTCTGATCTCAGGTGATAAATGCTGCATGTGGTGGGGTGAGGAGCTTGTTCAGATAGCTGGGTAGCTTGCCCATAAAGAATTTAAAGGCAAAACAGGAAAGGTGAACTTTGCGCCTAGACTCTAGTGATGACCAATCTAGTTCTTTGAGCATTTCGCAGCGATGTGTGTTGTAGTTGCATTGGAGAACAAAACGACAAATTGAATTGTAGAGGGTGTCAAGTTTGCTAAGGTGGGTTTGAGGTGCCGAGCCATATACCATGTCTCCATAGTCAATAATTGGCATTAGCATCTGCTGTGCGATACGCTTTCTGACCAGGAGACTTAGGGAGGATATGTTCCTGTAAAGTACCCCTAGTTTGGCATAAGTCTTGGTTGTCAGGGTATCAATGTGCATTCCGAATGTTAAGTGGGAGTCAAACCATAAGCCCATGTATTTAAAACTAGTGACAGGGGTTAGGGTGGTGTTAGCGTTGGTTCTAATCAAGAGCTCAGTCGCTGGAAGCTTTAAAAATGTAGTCTTGGTCCCAAATACCATTTTTACAGTCTTTTCAGTGTTTAAAAACAGTTTGTTTTGGGAAATCCAGTTTTCGAGTCTCAAAAAGTCAGACTGAAGTATGTGTTGAAGGTCAGAGAGGCTATGGCTATGTGCATATAGGATTGTGTCATCTGCATACATGTGTATTGAGGCTTCCTTACAAGCTGTGGGAAGATCATTAATGAACACTGAGAAGAGTAGGGGCCCCAGAACAGAGCCTTGCGGGACACCACAGGTGATATCCAGGGGGTTGGAGTTAGAACCTGAGATGGACACATGTTGGGATCTTCCTGATAGGTAGGACTGAAACCAGTTTAAAGCATGCTTCCCTATTCCAGATCTCTGGAGTTTGTTAAGCAGGATAGCATGATCAACTGCATCAAAAGCCTTTGCAAAATCTAGGAATACTGCACCAGTGAGTTGTCCCCGTTCCATTCCACACTGGATTTCATTGCAAACTTTTAGCAGGGTAGTTACGGTGGAGTGTTTGGGACGAAAGCCAGATTGGAATTGGCTAGGGAAATTTGTCTTGGTATAGTAATCGTTTAATTGGGAGTGGACACATTTTTCCATGACTTTGGTTTAGAATTGGGAGAAGTGAGATTGTCCTGTAGTTTGAGACAGTGGTTTTGTCCCCACTTTTGAAGATTGGGACAACTCTGGCAGTTTTCCAGGTCTTAGGGATATGGCCTGCAGACATGATAGAGTTGACTATGGAAGCAATTGTTTTGGCAATGGCTGGGGCACGTAGTCGTAGGAACCTAGATTGTAGTAAGTCAGGTCCGCATTGGCTGCTTAGTTTTAGTTTGAGGAGCGCTTGTGTAATCTCCTCTTCAGATACTGGGCCAAATTGAAAATTATGGGCAGTGTTGGGAATAACAGATCATGGGAATAAGTGCTTTAGACATAAAAGTAACATTAAGAGGAGTCCCTGCTCCGAGGAGCTTACAGTCTAATTGGTGGGTAGGGAGAACGTACAGTGAGACAGTGGGAGGGAGTTCTGGTAAGTGCGTCTGCAGTGGGCTAAGATTTATATCATATGTCCAGTATTATCCACAGTGCTATTCATATGCTTGTTTAAGCAAGTGTGTCTTAAGGTGGGTCTTAAAGGTGGATAGAGTGGGTGCTAGTCAGGTATTGAGGGGAAGGGCATTCCAGAGGTGCGGGGCAGTTAGTGAAAAAGGTTTAAGGCGGGAGAGGGCTTTAGCTACAAAGGGGGTAGAAAGAAGACATCCTTGAGAAGAACGCAAGAGTCGGGATGGTGTATAACGAGAAATTAGGGCTGAGATGTAAGGCGGGGCAGAAGAGTGTAAAGCTTTAAAAGGGAGGAAGAGAATCGAGTATGAGATGCGGGATTTGATCGGAAGCCAGGAGAGGGATTTCAGGAGGTGAGACGCAGAGACAGATTTAGGAAAGAGCAGAGCGATTCTGGCAGCAGCGTTTAGGATAGATTGTAGGGGAGACAGGTGAGAGGCAGGAAGGCCGGACAGCAGGAGGTTACAGTAATCAAGACGGGAGAGAATGAGGGCCTGAGTCAGAGTTTTAGCAGTCGAGCAACACAGGAACGGGCGTATCTTAGTGATATTACGGAGGAAAAAGTGACAGGTTTTAGAAGCGTTTTGAATGTGAGAGGAGAATGTGAGAGAGGAGTCCAGTGTGACCCCTAAGCAGCGTGCTTGGGCTACTGGGTGAATGATCGTATATATATATATATATATATATATATATATATATATATATATCTGGTGCTGGTGCATACCTGTGAGGTTGAACAGAAGGCCCTAAGAACTCTACGATGGTTTGGTGAGACATCAGGACTGGCTCTCAGTGATGATTCTTCTGCAGCGCAGCACCTTCAGCTGGTGAGGATCCTGGTGCAGCCAGGATGGTCCTCACTGGCAACTCATGTGGAGTTCCACTCAAGCAGCCCACAACAGATGTATTCAACTGGATCTTTATTTGCTGCATACATACAGTTATGGCAGGCTCATTCCCTGATGTAGTACCCACAGGGCTTGAGGCCCTGCAGGTCCCTTCTCAGCTCCTTTACCTCCTGATGGGATAATGAGTAAGTGCTTCCACTTCACAGGGGGGGGGGAAGAGAGCTAATGATTTATGGGAGAGTGTCAGCTTTTGTACCCAAGGGGAGGGGCTTGTAACCCTGCCCCAAAACAGGGCAGGTCCGATACTGACAGGCATCACATCATGAGCATGTGACCCAGCCAGTATCCTCCCCAGGGATGACACTCTCTGGTTGTTGTTAAGCCAGCGCCTGGATACAGCAATAGTGCATCCAGGCTTCAACAGCAAGTTAGGCCTCCATGAGAGAGCTTATCCCCCACATTGCCTGTGTCTAACAGGACTTATACTGTTGGGACCAAAGAAAAGATGATAGCCAGGGGACTAGGCTACACCCTCACTTTGGTGAAAAACCTCTCACGTCCTCGCTGAGGAATACAATATATGTACCATCGATATACTGTACCAACAACCAAGAAATTGAACATAATAGTACATTTACATATATGTAACACACAGTACATATTTAACAGTATGGCATAACTGGTACCTCCTTTCCTAGAGAACCCTTGGCCCTACACAGCTAAACTACTGAACTGGATTAATAATAATGCTCAGGCCTTTACTAATGGCTACTGTGATGGAATGACAGCGCCTCCTACCTGACTCAGATACATACTCCACCCGTTCAAAGTTGATATTGCGACCCACAACCCATACCTTCACCAAGTACTTACCTCTCTTCCCCACAAAGCATTGCCCCATAGTATTACTGGAAATATAATCCAGAATGGCGGGCTTCACCCACTCATCCCTATACGATTCAGCACTCCTCAATGGTTCTTGGAGATATGGATACTCATAGCCTATTTTCCTCTGATAAGGGCTGACCTGGAGAGTATCTTGGGACCTGTATCTTGGGACACAGGGGGTCCCCAGAACTCTAATCAATAAGGTTCTGCTCCGCAGACCCCCTGCTCATCTACACTAGCATTACAATGTATATTAAAATATGTAATAACCAGCAATACATAACCCACCCCCTGTGCCCCACATAAAAGCATTATTTATTTATTTTAACATATGATTGATAACAGAGGCTGGTTGATGTCCCTGGGTGGTTCCCACGGGTGTCTGGGGGCCCTCGGTGGTTCCCACGGTGTTTGGGCCCCCGCAGGGCCCCTGGGTGGTCTTTGTTGGTGTCTGGGAGTCCTCGGGTGGTCCCCGTGGGTGCCCAAGCTCCTCGGGTATGGATATGGTATGGGTATGGGCATGATTTAACACTATGCCAGTCAATGGTCAACCTACAAAAAATCAATCACCAACAATATCCAATGCAATCCAAACAATCACCAAATAAACAAAAATAAACAGTAAACTCAACAAAATTACCCCAAATCAATTAATCATATACCAACTTAACACCATAATTAACTATTCCAACAGCAAAACAAATCCATAATCCAAATTAATAAATAAAAAAAATCTCCAAATAAACACCATCATTGAAAATCAAAACACCAAAAATAAACCACTATCAAAATGCAAACATCAAAGAAAACCCAGAAATAAACAATTAAAAACAGCACAAAAATGCCATAATACAACATAAAAACGCAAAACATATAATACAAATTGAAAAAAAATTAGCCAAAATACATATAAAACACATAAAAGCAACCATTTGACAAAACCGCCAGTGCTTTTTACTGTATGTATGTATAGCCCTAAATGGGCATATATAAATACATTAGCAATCAATGTGTAAAAAAAAAAATCCAATACCAATAAAAATACAGTAAAAAAACCTGTAAAATAAAAATAACATACATTCAATTTTTTTTTCTTATCTTTAGATGTCTTCACTCTCCAATTCCCGTGGTCTCTGCAAGCTCTGGAA
Source organism: Ascaphus truei (assembly GCA_036426205.1). NCBI lineage: Eukaryota > Metazoa > Chordata > Amphibia > Anura > Ascaphidae > Ascaphus > Ascaphus truei. The sequence continues at coordinate 14,404 of WSYH01003420.1, forward strand.
CCAATCCATGATCCCAAAGAGCAACGGCCCATAGGAAAAATCCAAAGTCCTTTTCTTCTTTCCTTATCTTCATCTGTTAATTGTAATCCATTTGGGTGTCTTCTATCTTCTTCTGTATCTTCTTATTGTTCTTCTTCTGTATCTTCATCCATCTTCATCTGTAACGCCCTTGTAATCCTATTGGAGGAGGATGTCTTCACTCCTCGGCTTCTTGCCGTCAAATGAGGCTGCACAGGCTTTTATAGGCCTGTGACTTCACATTTGATTGGCATATGGTTACCACGGTATCTGACGTTATGTAAAGGGAGTGAATCCAACCAATCAGAATGGATTCACAAAATCCAACATGGCTGCCGTCACATGGTACAATCCGTTTGTGAGAACTGCAGTCTTACAGACTTACAGAACTGGAGATTAAATACCCAATCTGATTGGCTGTAGTAGACCATGTGATAGAGTCAATTTTTAGAAAGGATGTGACGTCATCCAAAGGGAGTCACATGGTCAACTACAACCAATCAGATTGGGGATGTAGTTCTCACAATCGGATTGGATGAAGTACCATGTGACGGCAGCCATGTTGGATTTTGATAGCCTGATTCTACTACCTTACACAAATTAGTGTCATCAACAAATATGGAGACTTTGCTCTCGATGCCAACCTCAAGGTCATTAATAAACAAAACTAAAATGAAAGGGTCCCAGTACCGAAACCTGAGGTATTCCACTCATGACGTTAGCCCAACCTGAAAAGGTTCCTTTTACGACAACCCTCTGTTGTCTGTACTTCAACCAGTTATCAATCTAGGTGCATATATTTGTACTGAGTCCAATTTGCTTTATTTTATATACCAACCTTTTGTGTGGAACCGTATCAAAAGCCTTTGCAAAGTCTAAGTAGACCACATCAACTGCATTACCCTGTTCAAAATTTCTACTTACCTTCTCAAAGAAACAAATAAGGTTAGTTTGGCATGATCTATCCTTCATAAATCCATTCTGACTATAACTAATAATTTTGTTTTCCATTATGTATTCCTGAATATTATCCCGTATTAAGCCTTCAAGTAATTTCCCCACTATTGAAGTCAGGCTTACAGGTCTGTAATTTCCCGGTTGTGATCTAGCTCCATTTTTAAATATAGGCACCACATCTGCTTTACACCAATCTTGTGGTACTGAGCCTGTGGAAATTGGGTCCTTGAATATTAAATGTAATGGTTTGGCTATTACTGAACTTAACTCATTGAGAACTCTTGGATGTATGCCATCGGGGCCAGGTGCCTTATTTACTGCAATTTTTTCAATCTGTCTATGAACTTCTTCCTCAGTTAACCAATTGTTCATTAATATGGAGGTTGTGACTTCCTCCTGCGACACTACAATTGAAATTGATTCCTCCTTGGTAAACACAGAGGCAAAGAATTTGTTTAATACTGTACCTCTGTTTTTACTTATCTCCAATAATCAGCCTGCCCATCTCACACTGATAGGGTCCTATATTTTCTTTTCTAAATTTTTGGTTATTAAGGTACTTAAAGAACTTTTTAGGGTTGATCTTACTTTCTATTGCAATCCTTTTTTCATTATCCATTTTTACTAATTTGATTGCTTTTTTGCAATTTTTGTTACATTCCTTATACTTCTGATACGATGCCACGTCCCTTGTGACTTAAAGAATCTAAACGCCTGCCACTTCTTTTCCATTTCGTCCCCTACCTGTTTATTTAGCCACATTGGTTTTGACTTATTTTTTTTATACTTATTACCCACACTGATAAGTGTGCTTTTCTAACAATGTTTTAAAGACTGCCCATTTATCTTCTACATTTTTCCCTGCAAAAACATCATCCCAATTTTCCTTGTAGATTCCTCTATTCATTGTAGATTAGTCCTCCCTTTACTAAAATCTGCCTTTCTAAAGTTTAAGGTCTTGGTTGAACCCAAGTAATCTGTTTTTTGATCATTTATTTCAAATGAGACCATGTTATGATCACTGTTACCCAAATGTTCCAGGACTTGAATATTTGTTATTACTTCTACATTATTTGATATTACCAAATTCAGTATTGCCCCTCTCCTGGTTGGTTCCTCAATAATTTGGGTCATTTAATTGTCTTTAAGCAACCCCATAAACCTGTCTCCTTTTGTTGTAATGCTAATCTTATTGCCCCAGTCTATGTCTGGATAACTAAAATCACCCATTATGCAAACATGACCCAGTTTTGATGCCTTCTCCATTTGCAAAAGTATTTTAGCTTCCTCAATCTCACTGATATTTGGTGGTTTATAGCATATCCCTACAAACATTTTCTTTATCCTTTTACCTCCACTGCTAATTTCTATCTACACGGTCTCTACATTTTCATCATTCCTTTCATAAACATCTTCCCTTATAATAGGTTTTAGATCCGGTTTAACATATAAAGATACTCCACCTCCTCTTCTATTTGCTCGATCCTTCCGAAAAAGGGAATAACCCTAAATTAACAGCCCAGTCATGAGTTTCATCCCACCATGTTTCAGTAATGCCTATGATATCATACTGCTCCCTTGCAGCTATTAATTAAAGTTCCCCCATTTTATCTGCCTGGCTTCTTTTTATTTCATGCATTTCAGATTTTTTTCAGCCTGAACTATTATCATATCTGCTTCTTCCTTTCAGCGCCAACTTGGTTTAGTCTTTAGAAGTTTTCTAGTATTATCTATATTTACTATGAGTGTCTCGCTGCTTGTCAAACGCGCACTTACCCCCATTCTACCTCCATAACCCCTTGTTTCCTCATCTGTTCTATTTAGTTCGTTATCTGTTTCATTCCCCTCCCCCCTCCATCCTAGTTTAAAATCTCCTCCAACCTTTCTGACATTCTCCCCCTGGCACAGAAGACCCCTCTTCATTGAGGGATCTTTTCAACTTTATGTTCAGCATTCTGTTCTGTATTTTTCACAATATCCACTCCACATACTGTACTGTATAAAATGATCTGGCTTTAATGATCTTCATGGTGTCTCCTGGCCTTCATGTGAGACTGCAGTTCTAAAATGATGCATTTTCCCAGCTGGCAGATCAATACATTGCCTCCAACTAAATGATCAGTTATTTTCTTCATCATTGTTAAATAATCCAAATATTTGAAAAGACAACAGCCAACTATGTCGCCATTTGTGAGGATTTATTTCTGGGCCTTGTGACATCTGGCAGAGAAATGCATAAAGCCCAGTTTAGAATTCACTGATGCTGTGCATTCACATCTGGAGTCTAGACTTTCTGACTCTGGGTTGGTCTCTGAACATCTTTTGCTCTTTCCTGTTACTCTCTTCCACTCTCTCTTTCACTCTATTTGTTTACTTAGGTGTTTTTGGCTCATCAACTCATTTCTTTGCAGGCACTCTTTTGAAAATCACTTGGGAGGACTCGAAGTGTACTGGGAAGTAAGCCAGTTGTGTTTTTAGAACAACTAAAGAGAATACAATTAAAAAGACCTAGCTTACAGTAACTTGTTCAATGCTTTCTGCTCCCCCATCTGAATACATATAAGTTGTACTTTGGCATTTCAATTATAATACTTTTGGAAGCACTTGAAAATATGAGAAGCATTTGGATGATTTATAAAATTACTTGCTAGCTAAGTATAATCTTTTAGGCTTTTTTTCATTTAGCTACTGATATGTCACATTTTCTTTTTCTGTACATGGGAATTACTTTACAGTGGTATTTGTAGGCAATGCATAACAAACATGTTTCTGTTTTTCTACTGTTTATGTAACCTTTTATGTTAAATAATTGTATTTGTTTTTAATTACATGTGATTGCGGTATTAGTCAATGCGTGAAACATTACATTATAATAATTGTTGATGGTATCTGGGGTTTTAAATCCTAAGTAATTGTATTTATTATTTTTTTTTTAAAGATAATTTCAAATTGTACAAATTATGTGAATTGCATATAAAAGAACACATGCTTCCCAATATTAATAGCAATACTTGATTTTGCATTTGTGGCTTGAAAAGAGCAAGTGAAATAAAATGTTCAGTGACCTTAACACATTGCTTCTACAATAAAAAGGCAGTGAAGAAGACAGCACTTTCAGTAATCACTTGGAACAAATTGGATTTTTTCAGAGCCCACCCTACTGATTATTTTTCTTGGTGCTGCAATGCTGCAATGTATTCCCTCTTAGCATTATTGTAAGTCATACACAATACACTTGAATTCTTCATACAAACTTGAGTAGTTGGCAGATTTGAACCACGTTCCGCTGCTTCAAACTCAGTGGGGCCGATTCACTAATCTCCGATAAGTGGCTTTAAGAGCGCAAAGTACCCTTTAAGTCCGATAAAGTCTGCAGTGCGATTCACTAAGAAGTGATAACTGCGCTTTATCGCACTTAAAAGGCATTTTTTCAGTCCTTGGCGCAAAAAGCGCCCGATCAGGCAAATGCGCTGATTTTTGCCAGTACTTGAGATTCAGTAAGCAGCGCTAAGTGAATCGGCCTTTAAAAACATGCCTGACAAACGTGCCAGCTAAAGGCAGGCGCAAAAAGAGCTGGACTTAGAAAAATGTTCTATGTTTACCTTTTTGCATGCACACCATCCATACAACAGGCTCGCGGGTGACCCCGGCTGACACCGCAGGGGTCACCCGGGGGTCCGCGGGTGTACGGATGTCCCCGTGGGCGTCCGGGGATGTCCGGGGGTGCCCTTAGCCGTCTGGGGGTCCCCACGGCTGTCCGCGGGCCTGTGGTACCAATAATATGCCCCCAAAAAATAAGCAATACTGTAAAAAAAAAAAACCCTAACACATACAGTACAGTAATGGGCAAAATTACTATTATCCACATATGGATAATAATGCATTTGCCCATTAAAAATACATTAATCACAATAAATAAAATTAATACATTTTGCACTCACCCTTGTCAGGCACCCAAGATGAAGGCCATCCTCATCTTCATCACCGTCCATGCCCTCGGGTGCTGAAAAACATACACAAGAATAAAAAGAGCCAATCTAATGTCCCTTAACCCCTTAATCACCTTTGCGGTTATTAACCGTGACATCTCATTAAGGGGTTAACCCACCTCACTCACCACTCACTCGGGAGGCCTAAATTCTCCACACTACCCCCAACCGTGAGGCCTAACTGCCCTCACACACTACACACCCGGGAGACCTACCCAGGCTCGGGGACAATAACCCCTTCCCCCTCCCCTCTACTCACAATCAAAACAATACACAGCCCCACAATAAACATTACTGTATTTAATAAATAATACATAACCCACCCCCTGTGCCCCCCCATACAACATGATTTATTCTTTGACATACAGGGTTAATACCCCAGGCTCACGGGAGTCCCCGGTGTTCCTGGCAGGTGACCGCAGGCCCCACAGTGGCCCAGCAAAAGAGTGCACTTGTAAAACTCCCGTGTCACGTGACCGGGACATTTAAATTCTACAGGGGATACCGGCACCCCATAACGGGGCCTGTATCTCCTGAAGTAGGGGGTCCCCGAGGCTGAAACCAATGCAGTTCAGCTCAGGAGAACCCCCGCTCATCTACACTATTATTAAAAATCATATTTGTACAACACGATCGCCTGTAGGAGCCGTGCATTGAGACTCAGCGTCTCCATGCAGTTCTTACAGGCTGCTTTATTTATGTCAGTTATCATGCTATATAACTTTAAGCACGATATCAGGGGGGAAAGAAGGTGCTCACGCGATATGGGAAAAGTGGAAAATTAGTTGAGAGAGTAGGTAAACGATAAGAATTGTGTTTTTTTTATTTTTTATAAAGCCTATCAAGTCTAAGCGGGGAACAGCGCTTTTATAAAGGTGCCAAAATGCTCTACAGGTACAGAAAACATGGGTAGCATAGTTAGGGTGACCAGATTTACAAAAGTAAAAGCCGGGATACATAAAAAAAAAATATTTATAAAACAAATGATATCACCAACTGTGCCCCTTCTCCTTTATGTTTCTCCACCCCTCTGTCGCCCCTTCTCTCACACACATCCCATTCTCTCTCTCCCCCCCATCCTCTCTCTCTCTTCCCCTCCATTATCATCCCACCCATTCTTCCACTCTCGTCCCCCCCATCCCTCCATTCTCGTTCTCCCACCCATCCCTCCACTCTCGTTCCCCCCATCCCTCCATTCTCGTTCTCCTCCCCATCCCTCCATTCTCGTTCTCCCCCCATCCCTCCATTCTCGTTCTCCCCCCATTCCTTACATTCTCATTCCACTCTTCCCATTCTGTCCCTCTCCCCATTCTCGGTCTCTCTCCCCATTCTCTGTGTCTCTCTCTCCCCATTCTCTGTGTTTCTCTCTCCCCATTATCTGTGTCCCTCTCTCCACATGCTCTGTCTCTCTTTCTCCCCCATTCTGTTTCTCCCTCTCCCCCATTCTCTGTGTGTTTCTGTCCCCCATTCTCTCTATCTCCCATTCTCTGACTCTCTCCCCATTCTCTGTTTCTCCTCTCTCCCCCATTCTCTGTCTCCCTCCCCCATTCTCTGTTTCTCTCTCTTTCTCCCCCCATTCTCTGTGTGTCACTCTCTCCCCCATTCTCTGTTTCTCTCTCTCCCCCATTCTATGTGTCTCTCTCCCCCATTCTCTGTGTGTCTCTCTCTCCCCCATTCTCTGTGTCTCTCTCCCCCATTCTCTGTGTGTCTCTCTCCCCCATTCTCTGTCTCTCTCTCCCCCATTCTCTGTGTTTCTGTCTCTCCCTCCCCTATTCTCTCTCCCTAAGTCTGTCTCTCTCTCAATGCCATGCTTTGTCTGTCACTCTCCACATGCCATGCCATGTTGTGTCTCTCTCCCCATGCCATCCTGTGTGTCTCTCTCTCCATGCCATGCTGTGTCTGTCTCTCTCTCCCCATGCCATGCTGCGTGTGTCTCTATCCCCATGCCATGCTGCATGTGTCTCTCTCCCCATGCCATGCTGTGTCTGTCTTTCTCCCCATGCCATGCTGTGTCTCTCTCTCCCCATGCCATGCTGTGTCTCTCTCCCCATGCCATGCTGTGTCTCTCTCCCCATGCCATGCTGTGTCCTCCCTCCCCCCCTGCCATGCGTGTGTCCTCTCTCCCCATGCCATGCTGTGTCTCTCTCCCCATGCCATGCTGTGTCTCTCTGCCCATGCCATGCTGTGTCTCTCTCCCAGCTTCTGCTCTCCTCTCTGGCAGCATTCTCTGCTCTCTTCTGCCCCCCTGCTCTGATGGCCAAAACCGGGACAGCCACAATAAAACGGGACATTTTAATGAATGTCGGGCAGCCGGGGCAGGCATTAAAAAAATGGTACAGTCCAGCCCAAACCAGGACATCTGGTCACCCTAAGTATAGTGCTCAGGCACTGTAGTGCCTTCCGAAGTTGTGCCCCACAATACCTTGCGTCTGCCGAGAGTTACTGTACAGCACCATATGTTTTGGTCACTGGCACTGAATTAAGGTAGTGTTGTAGCATGAAAAGATATGTGTCTCCTTTTCTGTGCTGTTCTTTGTTTTTTTCTTTCTGGTCTATACAGTAGTTCTACTTGTTGGTTCCTGTTTGTCAGAGTCAGCCTGTATTAAGTTGCTGTTGCATTTTGTTGCTGGAGCAGAATAAAGGGGTCTATGTGCCAAGTTTTGCAAATTACTTTTTTGGCCCAAAATGGACACATGTCAAACTCAGTTTCAATTGCGCTTATGTGCATCTATGTACAGAATTAAGCTCAAACGTCTCCATCTGCGCCAGCTGAGTTAAAAAAAATAATCATTTGTTTGGCTGTATATGGTATGTACTAAAAAATAATGTTACTGTGTGCCACAAAATCAATTACGAGTGTCAAAATCGTCCGCCATGATCAACTTGCTATAAACCCTAAAAAGACTCTTAATAGGCTAGTGCACAAGGACGTCGCTATGTATCAACCCAAAATGTATTTGGGTGGATGTTTTATTATTCAGGTTAATAACATTTATTCTTTTCACTGTATGGCTATTATATATAAAATTACAATAGTCATTAATATTTACTAATACTTGTTATAAATAAAAAAAATGCACATAATTCTGTTTTAATTAAAAATGAATCAATCAGGTATTCACCATGAGGGATTCTCCAAATATAATTTCAAAGAACAAATTGCGCGTCAAACAGTACGTATGAAGAATTTATGCATAGGGCGCACAGTTTCTTAAGGTTTACATTACATTTTAGAACTGACATTTTGACGTGCAAAACAATAGAAGATAAAATCTTGGTAATATACCACTGCCTTATTTTTGATTAAGATTAAATTAACTTCATTGACAAACACTTCCCTTTTCAGTGGAATCATGATTAAGTGAAAAGAAACTAAAGCAACGAAATCTTTGCGTTAAGAACGGTTACTCTTGTTAAAGGAAGAAAATTAGATTGTTAAATTCTTTACAACATGTTGTTTCCAGGTCAGCTACCAGAGCTTGTACCTCAGGTGAATGTCAAGTATACGTGTGAAGTTCCTGTGTGAAGTGGATATACTTTAGTTATCTGTTTTCCACTAGTTTTGAACACGTTCTTTCACTTTATTTTTTTAATGCTGTTTTGTTTTTTTGCTCATTCCTGTGTCTCACTTATTTTGAATTATTCTCTTTTCTAGGGTGCAGTGAATATTTATAGCTTTACTGTCTTGTACATAAATGATCTGTTTGACTGAGAACATACTGTACCAAAGCATAAATTGTTTTTTTTTTTTTTCAAACATATCAAATCATTCCAAAAAGGACAATAATGACCAGGCAAGATGAAAAGAAGGTACCTAAACAAAAGAAAGACAATATGGACTTTGTAGTGCCATTTGTCACCAGGTACAACAATGAAGCTGAGAACATTAAAAAGATTCTTAAAAGACACTGGCATGTTTTACGCAAAGACATAGTCTTAGGAGAATACTTACCGGAGACACCTAGAGTCATTTTCAAGAGAGCAAATAACATTAAGAACCAACTAGTGCCCAGCACATTCAGAAAGGAGGAACAAATTCAGACAGAATGTTGGCTACCGAAACCCGTAGGTTTTTTTAAATGCTTTGATTGCAAAGCGTGCAAACACGCGGAGAAAGAAACATCGAATTTTAGTTCCAAAGTCACGAAGGAGGTTTTTAAAACCAAACATTTTATAAATTGTAGGACTTCCTTCGTGGTGTATCTGCTCGAATGCCCGTGTGGACTCCAGTATTTGGGCCGGACCACAAGAAGTCTTAGGGTCCGCATACTGGAACACATAGGCAACATCAGGAGAGGCCTTACAACCCACAGCGTACCAGTCCACTTCAGTTTGGCCCATGGGGGGGACCCATCGGGCCTACATTATAAGGGAATAGAACTGGTAGCTGAGAATTGGCGTGGTGATGATAGAGTCAGGCGTTTAAGACAGAGAGAAACGTTCTGGATTTACCAACTCAAGACTCTAGTACCACACGGCCTGAATGCAGATCTAGACATCCCTGCATTTTTATGAGCTTGTTTAGAACTATTAGAGCCCTACTTAAACTCTGTATAAAATTCGATTGGGCAAATCATTAATACTTGTTTATCCCTTCTTTCCTGTCTCTCCACCCCCCTCCCCCCCCCTTCTTCTCCCCAACTTAATCCCCCTCCACATTTTCTCCTTATTTGTATTGAGATCCTACTCTGCTTTACCATGTTGCATGTAATTCCTGGTCATTTTTATTAACAAGAGTACCTCTAAAGGAACCACAATTATCAGCTAGACACACAGAGAGTGACAGCAAGTGTATCTTGACTATTGCCTTAAATACCACTATGGTGTTGTTACTATAGATGTTTTATAGCGATTTGAATGAAAATTGTTGTTATTTAAACTTCAATGTTTTTTAAACCACAGTGTTTTTAAATTTCAGTGTATAAACCAAGTGACTGCATATTATGACTAAGGATGTCAGTTGATATAACCTGTCATTTAGATGTTATTACCACTTTTTAACCCACTACCAACCTAGACCCTAAGGTTTCCCTAGTATAACTAAAATCCCCACTAACAATGGAATGCGTAAGACCAAATTGATTATCAGAAATTTGATTGTTTTATTAAATGGCTTGGTAACGTTTAACCTGAAATTAGTTGTTTTTATACTTCAGTGTGTAAACTATGTTTTTAGAGCGATTTATTTTTAACCCATTGTATGTCAAGCAAAATGCCCTCATACTAAGCCGAAATATGCTATACGTTATTGAGTGCTAGATAGGTGTCAGCACCACAACTATACTTATTAACCATTGAGATACCAAAAGTTACTTATCCTCAATCTAGACCCTAAAGTTATCTTAGCATAGCTAAGACACACACTCAAAAAGGGTGCATAAGTCCAAAAATAATATCAGCAAGTTGAGTGTTTTACTCTATATCACTGCCACGATTGGTCTAAGAACATTTGTTTTTAGAGCCCAGTATGGAAACAAAAATATTGCACATCGTGAATACATATGTTAGGTGTTAAAGACTGCCACCAGGTGATAGCGCCATGTTTGAATCTATTACAAATACAAAGCACTCTAGAATAGCAAATACACCTGCTAATAAAATGCATAAGATCAAAAATGAGTATAGTAATTTTATTGTTATAATTGCAATGTATTATTGAGTACAACAGGGAGTTTAACACTTGTGTATAGACTAAATGCACTGATTACAAGCACTGGCAACAAACACATTATGCTAGTTAATTAATTAGAAAACTGAGGGTCTATATAAGCTCATCTGACCCTCTGTACGCCATTGAATGAGCCTGAGGAAGCCGTCCAATCGGCGAAACGCGTTGCTCTAATTCGGTGATCAAGTTTGGAACTTTGGGGCTTCCGTAGCTGAAGGAGTCAGTTTGTAGTCACAGCCGCGCCAGGAACAGCCATCTATTCCGACTCCGGACGCGGAGTAGAGAGCGGCCGGGACCACTGCCAACCACAGCCACGGGAACGCACCAGAAAATTGTTTAAACTATGTGAGTGCATTTTTGCGGATCCCATTTTATGTATAATAAACTTTGATGTTTTTTAAAAGCAATATTGATCCCTCTATATCATTTTGCCTCACCCACGCCCCTTACTGAAACGGGGAGGGGAAGGAACCCAGAACGGGAGAATTAAGAAAAAGACCCGCATTGAACTTCCTACCTGCCAGCAGGAGTGTGCGCAGCACCCCTGGAAATACCCCTGACGGGGGACATAGGTGTTTACCCTAAAGACATCTGCCCTGCACCTTTACTCACACTGGGCCGTGTGAGTACTTATTGATATTTATTGTTATTAATATCCCCCCCTGCACTTCATTGCAGAAGGGGTACCATCTACTACAAAGATACCAACTTGGGATTGTGTTTGCACAAGGCCGTGTAAGCATTTACTATACAGCTTACGTCTTTTGATTATTTGTTCACCATCCCAACCCCCCCCCCCCCCCCCCACTGGGTTTTAACTGTGGTATACAAACTGTGGTATACTGCTCGTCCATATCTGTTCCATCTGTACTTTTACTTATCCCTCGCTCCCCCTACTCTGTTTTGTCTCCAAGATGAAAAGAAGATTGAGTAAAATTACTGACTTTAAAGTCATAGGGGCCTATTCTAGCAGCTTCATAACTTTGCTGCCATCTCGAACCGTGTGGCATGACCCCACCGACCGTTTTGTCATTTGTGTTATCACGGTATTCAGAAAGAATCAGAATCCATTTCCACAAGTCACAAACAGTGAGATAGTAAAATGCCAATACCATACGGGACAGCAGCGATGGTATTCAAGCCTCTCTCAAAGTTCTCCCCCAAGCGATCTGTCCGCAGTCTGTTAGAGCGGCACAGAGAGAGCTGCACAGAGTGAGCCGCATCTCCCTGCACAACTCTTACAGGCGATCGCAGTGTTTTTATTTACATTTAATACCAGTGCACTGCAGCAGGTGGTCTCCAGAGCAGAACCGCATTAATTTCCAGTCCAGGGACCCCCTGCTTCCACAGAACCAGGCCCTGGTATGGGGTGCCGGTATCTCCTATGCGTTTAAATGTCCCATTCACGTGATGCAGGGGGATAACGGCACCCTATACCGGGGCCTTTAACTCCCTCCCAACAAATACAGTAAAATAATGGCCAAAATTACATATATCCAGTTATGGATAATAGCTCATTTGCCCATTAAAAATAAAATATTACCCAGCCAGTATAAAGTAAATAAAAGTTCTACAAACCCTTGCCAGGATGAATGCCATCCTCATCACCGTTCTCCACAACCTTGTCCTCCGTGGGCAGCAACATTACAATAAAAAAACTAACTAATGACCACTAACCCCTTAATTACCTTAGTGGTTAGTAACCGTTATAGTAATTAAGGGGTTAACCCCACTCCCCACAACCCACCCGGGACGCCTAACCACCCTCCCCGGGGCAACTACATCCACCCCCTGCTAATATGAAAACATATTATGGAATTTGTCTTAATCTAAAATCTAATTTGAAAACTCTCCACTTTCCCACTGGAAAAATAGCCAGCAAGTGATGGAGGAGAAATAGTCAATTTGACTAAGGGTTACTTCTGTCCATGAGAACAACATAAAGCAGAAAATTAAAGAAAACAATAAACAATCCTAGCCTTTTTCAGCATTTTAAGAGCTTGCACTGTCCTGAAAGAAATAATAATGCTGAATAATATTTCCTACCCTATCAGGTTTTGAGATAGTGGTACCCTAAAATGTTTTCTTTCTGGTGTCATACAGTTTGTATGTATTTTTTTAGCAACAGCGCAAGGGACTCTTATGTTATTGATGAATGTGGCTGTTGCTTGTAGCTTCCTGTTCCATAGTCTGTGTCTGCCTTCTGCCTGTAAACTGTTGCCTATACATCCGCATCTTATTTGCCAATACAATACCTTAGTAAATGTAACTAAACCCATTATTTTGCTATGAAAGCTATGTAAGCATTACATGCCAATTCATAGATATAAAAATTAATTTTGAGTGTATGGTAAAATGAGGGGGAAAAATGCCTACACAATATACATCTACCTCACATAATATGCAAAGCTTCAAAACTGACATAACACATATACATGGCAATATACATAGAGAACCAGACAGTATTCAAAAGCTGCTATCATGATGTAGCCATAAAAATGCAAATATTCATGTGTATGGAAATGCAGTATGACAACCAAGTGGTTAACCAGCAACATGTGAACTGCCTTGCTCTGGCATTGAGGGTATTAACCTTCTGGCCAGTGTGTTCTTTAAGCTAGAAAGCCTTAAAAGGCCAGAGAACACAGTTCACATTCCACTGCGTAATACAGTAAATCAGTTTTGAGATGCATTTCGGTGCCTGGACAAGCAAGATAAATGTACAGATGTAGTCAATGTTATTGCCCACGTTAACATGCAATTGTTGTAAAAAAAAAAATAACCCCAACCGAAATGACAAACGTTATTAATTCGTTTTTGCCCGTGTCAACATTTGTTTTATGTGTGTTAAATGACCCACCCGCTTTGACGCAGAGCATTCCCTTAACAGGGCAATATCATTGTTACATCTGCATGTGTTGTGTGTAAACTTGGAAAACACTATATTTTATACCGCGTTGGATGAGTGAGTAAATCTGATCACGTATTGATGTACCTATTAGAATGTACACTGTTTTTTGTTACCGTGGTAAATATGTTTATTTTCCTTTTAAATATTTAATTTCTCTGAAATTATTCAAGCAAGCTGTCTGAAAATGTAGTACAAATTGCAAAATAATACATTTAATGTTTTGTATCAAAAATCCGGTTGCTGTTTTTTTTTTTATCACTTCAAGAATGCAATTAAATAATTCCAAGATGGGGGCTGCTCCGATTCGGTTAAAACTTCTGGCAGATCTAAGTAAGAGGGAAGAAATGTACACTCAAAATTTCATCAGAGTCAGTCAAGGCGTTTGGCCTGTGGAGAGAAGACAAACACAAACACACAACTAAAAAGCTCACAAAGTCCAGTTGAAGTCTTCACTTTGTTCGCTATGCTCACTCGATCACCAAACAATTGTTTATGCTATTTATGCAATTGTTTATGCTAATTGAACTAAAGAGTTGGTTGAGCTACAGTAGATGTGTTAGATTTTAGCACAGATCAGAGAGGGTACAAAGATTTATGTCTGAGGCTCAGAAATTAGATTTATTTTGGGGATAAACTTATATATGCTTCAATCTGACATTTTCTGCTGATGATCCCCTGGTAAACCTATTTATAAGGCATCTTATGTACCTGATCGCAAGGTCTTGTTTGGTAATGTATAGGTTTTCTTTTTTATTCCCTTTTATTTAATAAACTATTTGGTCTTAGTTTACTGTATTGTATTTTGTAATCTTTTTTTTATAAATGCTGTGACTTTTTCGTTAAATTAAATTTAAATGTTAGAAGCACCGTCTTTCAGTTATAATTAAACCAGTTAACCGTGGAAGTGATAGTCCTTATTTCCAAACCCATTTTACTAACCTGCTTTCTTTCATTGAGATTTTGTTAAATGTGTGCATTTTTTCTCAGAACAAGAAAACCAAGGGCTTTTAGATGTAAATCCTTAAACTAATCCTGGTGGTGGTGGTGGCGGCGAAAATTGCGGTGTCGTGTGAGGATTTTTGGGGTGTGCATGTTCATTTTAGTGACTTGCAGGGAGGCAAGAAACAACTGGGAAGCTTGTTCATTATTAACTCCTTTCACACACGTGTCCACGCGAGTGTGTACGTGACACCTACTCTAAATTAGGCAATGTTCACATGGCACAGTATGCTGTTCTGAACCTAGGATTAGGTCAAATGTGTGGTGGTTTATGGATCTGTGCGGAATCTAACAAGATACCCATGTGAAACACCAGAGAGAAGAAAGCCATGTGTGCATCAGTGGAGAAAGAGAAAAGGGGATATTTTGGAATGAGAGCATTATGGAAAAATAATGTTGGGAAAGGAAAGGAGGATTGTACATAACTCAAACATTTCTCATCACATCACAAGCTTGAAAGAGCTTTCTCTGACAAAGATAAAGTTGATTATGCATTACAAAAGCCTGTTATAATATGGATAGTTGTAATTGTTTTAAGTCATATTGCTGTACCCTCTGGAGTGTACAGTATTTGCCTGAGGCTGATGTAAATTCACCAAGTGATACTATTTGCTATTTTGATTTTCCCACTAACACCATCAGCTACAAAAAAGCAAGTTTAGTGATGTAGCAATTACTTTTATATTTTTTGCATGGTATTTTTTTTGATGCAGTGGGCAAATGTATGCGTTGCTTGATCTTTTTTATGTGATGTGCATTTTGTTTTAATTGTAGAGCAATTTGTATTGATTCTATGGTAAAAAATATTTGCATAAATTCTTTTTATGTATTTTTGTAAATAATTATTTTTTAATCAATGGGTACAGTATGTGTTCTATGTTTTACCTGCTGCTAAAAAAACAGGAATGTTAAAAGATACATTTGAAGAGAATCTAAATTGTCAAACACACAGATACAGTACCCAGCAAGCTCTCAGAAACCCCCCAAAATTACCACAAAATATATATATATGTATATAAGTATCGAGATATATAGGTATTTCACTGTGTATTTTTGTCACATTGGATGTTGCTCTGGACTTTTTGTTTCAAGGGAGTGCTCTTGAGAAAGGTCCTGTGCCAAGGACCGAAACGTCGGGTTTATGTGCCAGTTTTTCTACTGAATACACGCTTTTTTTGTACCTCCTGAGTGTGCTGTCTCCTTCTTGCCTTGTGATCTTGGGATCCTGGATTTACTCGGTATGGAACCTATCTATATATATATATATATATAGTGGTAATTTGGGGGGGGTTCTGAGAGCTTGCTGGGTATCTGTGTGTTTGTTAACTTTGTCCAGCTGGTCTCAACTGTTTTGGAGGTTAGTGGCTCCTCCCACCCAGGGTTTAGAGCTCACACTTCCCCACTGTCCAAGTAAGCAGGTTTTCTTTTCATGCAGCTGGTTGTGACAGGTTCAATACCAGGACCATCCTTCCTGTAATTATAGAGGTAAATAAGGATTTTAATCAGTTAGTGTTAGGACCTGCGATATTATGGTCATGCCTTGAAAGTGGCTCGCAGGCTTATACGCTTTGGCCAAAGGGTTAACTAAATGACCCCTTTTTCAAGAGATATATAGGTACTGTATTTCACTGTGTATTTTTGTCACACTGGATGTTGCTCTGGACTTCTTTGTTTCTTGTTTTATACAATTAACCATGCCCAGTAGCACTCCTTTGACACACACACACACACACACACACACACACACACACCACACCACCACACACACACACACACACACACACACACACACACACACACACACACACACACACACACACACACACACACACATAAATTGTGGTCATTTTGGGGGGTTTCTGAGAGCTTGCTGGGTATTTGTGTGTTTGACCATTTAGATTAAAACAGAATTCTGTATATAGCCATGCCTGGTTGTGGCTACTACGCTACCCTGCCTGACATGTTTGTTCTGGTACAGTGCAGGCAGTTTGGGCCTAAACCGGATTTTCCCCAGCAGCTTCCTTGAGCAACAGGGGGAGGCGGGACAAGGCCTGTGTTCTGCTCAATCCTGTTCTCAGACCTTGGACCCTCCCCCTCGGTGCTTAAGGGGCTGCATTCCCTAAATTTAGTAGTTGTCTCTCCCATGAGAGAGACTGGTCTCACAGAAGAGGAGTGCAGGGCTCTGTCACCTTTTATCCCCTCCATTAGGGGAGTGGGAACCATACCCCCTGCTCCATAAGGTAGTATGGGAAGTGCTAGGACTAACCTCTGGGGTCCATGCCTGGGGGTTTGAGTCCAGGGACCATCCCGAGGCTGGAGACCAGTGTTAGTGATCTAGTGGCTGACTGTATGCTGTATTCTTTGTGCTGAGAATAATGAAACTGTTCTTGTTACAAAATATACTCCTGCAGTCTATTGGGTTGCAGTCTATCAGGGGGGAGTATGAGAGAGTTCTTCCGCAGGGACTGCCTTAAGCTTCCTGGAGCCTGCGGCAGATGGAGGACCTGACTAAAGAATGAAGGGGAACCAGCTATCACCCCTAAAGCCTTTCCTGTTTCCCCAACAACATCAGCGGGATCTCAGACTTTCTGTGAGCCAACAGGTACTTAGCACCACTACACACCTGATAGCTGGGGAATCTCCCAGAGGGTGGGGGAACCACCGCTACACATTTTCGATTTCTAACTAGTCGTAGTAAATATAAATAATTAGTGCAACATTATTTGTAATAGCCATATTATGAAAATAATAGGTTTACAGTAATCTACATAAGTGAAATATCCATGATGCCCTAACGCTATTAGTCTTTTTAGGGTTTACACCAAGATGAACATGGTGGACAATTTTGACTCACTTTTAACTGATACTGTATGCTGCCATATAGAAATATACTTTTTTAGTATGTATTATTTAAATCTGTACGCCATGTGCAGTCCATTAATGGGCGCCAAAACTAATGGAATTTCTTTTTTACACAGCATGAGAAATGTAAGCTTAGTTCATAGACGCAAATGCACGCAATTGAAATTGAGCTTGAAGTGCGCCAATTTTGCACCCTAAAAATACATTTGTGATGCTCAGCACAAAGGACCCTATCACTACATTGACCTTCCTGAATCATCTTATAATTTGAATTACATGGATCCAGCGCTGGAGCGCATTAATCACTAACTGCTCCTCTTCACTACATTGATGAATCAGCACCTCTTGTATGGCTTCTGTGTAGCCACTTAAAAAAAAAATATATATATATAAAACAATCTTTGTACATATAAAAATATATAGGTACTGATGAAATATCCTGTAGGTTTGTTGTACTGTAGGTTGCAGTAACCTTTGGAGGATCAAATTAAGAGTTCTTTATATTGTTCTGAGCTTTCAGATCTCTTCATCATGTGTACCCTTTTTGCAGATTGCTACTGGTGCTTTAGAAACTAGTCTCTTAAAAAGATCTATGTTTATACTCAAACAAAATTCCATTATTGGGTACTTCTTTTTTTTTACATCTAACACAGTTTGAAGAATAACAATCGTTAACAATAGAATAAAAGCTGCTCAGCAGAAAAAGACGAGAAACATGCCATCCCTCCAGTGTGAATGTTTCCCAGCAGATTGCTTAATTCTTACTGATCACTTATGACCAGTTCACTAAGATGCTGGGCAGGTTGCCAGGATGTAATGCTGGAGTAGTTAAGAGGCACTTCTATTCACATCACAGTGGAAACACTGATCTTTTTCTTTTTTATTTCTCAGGCTTTATAGCCACATTGCCCTTCTATGTCACTTAGTTCCTCATCCACCCTTGGGAATATACCACACCCGAGACAAAATGTAAATCATTGCTTAAACTACAGTAGCACATTTGGGAACACAGTGCAATCTTTGTGTGAGTTTGGATGGGTAAGTTTATCTCTTTGTGCTTCTAAAGCTAAAATCAGATTGAAAGGTTTTGACCTGTAGTGGAAATGTGTAAAAGATTTAGGCTCAGTTCCATAAAGCTCCATCAAGTCACTTAACGTGGCATTAACCTAACTTGATGTCACATTAACACGAACAGTGTATTTTCAATGGACAATAACGGTAAGCTATCTTTTCTCCACATATTGTTAAATATAACAGACATTAGTGATAATGACATGCAATGCAAATTAGGCATTACCATAACATCACATATTTACAGAAGTCTGTTAAAGCAGCAGTTCAAGCTGCTCTTTAAAAAGATTTTTCCCCATTCAATATGTGCATCAATACAATCTGCACACTGACAATTGATTAGCTAAGTTGCCGATTGATCCGTTCTCCTGTGATCGATCGGCAAAGATTCGGCTTGGGGGTCCACGAAATGACTGTCAGAGCTGCAGAAGAGTACCCAAGATGCAAAGTTTTGTGTGGAAGATCATGTGACCAGGCAGGCACTAGATACAATTGGTGCACTGCTAGAGAGAGGGCAAAAGGGGTGTGCCAGAGCCTGTCTCAGAAGAGGAAGGGGATGTGACTTTGTAAAAGGTTACTATAGAACAAAATGCTTATTAAATTATAAAACATTAAAAATGTCTTTACTTCGACACATTTAAATCATTAAGGATCAGGGTGGTCGCAGATCTGCTGAGCGATGGACAGTTCCTGAGTCTCCAAGAATTACGCACCAAATTGAAGGTACCTCACCTAGATACATTCAAATTTCTTCAAATTCGACACTTCCTACAAAAAATGTCCCCAACGTTGAAATTTCCCCCTCCCACAAAATTTGAGAAACTGTGCCAAGAAGGAGCACATCAAAAAGGTCTAATAACGCAAATATATGCTGGCATGGAGAACCCACCAAATTCAACCGCACACGATTATATGCTCAAGTGGGCAGCGGAATTGAACATAGTTATAGACCGGGAGGACTGGGAAGACATATGGGACGCAGTCTCAGGAACATCCATATGTACCACGGTGAAGGAGAATATTTACAAAATAATGTATCACTGGTATCTTACCCCAGTGAGACTAAAGCAAATCTACCCTCTGGCATCGGACCTATGCTGGAGAGGCTGTGGACATAGAGGGGACATGGCCCATATCTGGTGGCAATGTCCAGAGATCCAAAAATACTGGCTTATAATACAAGATTTAATAAAAGAGATAACAGGTCTTACAATTCCTATGGATCTACTGACCTTCATTCTGGGCAGACCGATAGAGGAGCTCGATCGTCCAGTATGGAAATTAATCTCCTTTATTTTGACAGCAGCAAGATGCTCGGTAGCATACTCCTGGAAGAAGACAGCGCCCCCCACAAAACAACAGGTGAAAAATAGACTTAACGAAGTAATGAGGATGGAGAAACTTACGGCTTTCCTAAAACGATCAACTGAAGGGTTCTATAAAATCTAGGAACCCTGGATAATCCAATAGTTCGAACCAGAATAAAATTCCTTGAATCATAAAAACGACAATTGTGTCGTAGGTGAGATCAGAAGAAGCGCGGCCGGACGAGGGGAGGAATGAAACCCCCCCCCCCCCCCCCCTCCCTTTCACCATACTTTTTCTCTCTTTCTCCACACCTCATGGACCATAAAGTGGCCCTGAGTGTGCGCCCCCCCTAATTGAACAAGGAATGTATTAGGCCAGAATGTATTAGGCCTATGTATTAGGCCAGAAATGTAAAGTAACTCAATGTATGTGAAAATAACTATGCCTAATAAAAAACGTTTGGGAAAAAAAAAATGTCTTTACATTTTTTAAAAATTCTAATTAAAATCTAATTTAAAACACACGTAGGATATTGCTTGAACTGCAGCTTTAAGGTTATTATTTATTTATTTATAAAAATCTTTTACCAGAAAGTAATACATTGAGAGTTACCGATCGTTTTCAAATATGTCCTGGACATAGTTAATTTGACAAATACATGGTTACAAATACAGTTACATAAATGAACAGGGTATATATTATATACAATACATTGCATGCACAGTTAGAGAAGATGAATATTATAGGCGTATGTAACAGTTACAGACCAGATTAAAATGTGAGACAGCCTTAGTTTTGAAAGAACATTATCTGCTGGTGGATGTGAGAGTCTCTGGTAGGTTGTTCCAGTTTTGGGGTGCACGGTAAGAGAAGGAGGAGCGGCCGGATACTTTATTGAGCCTTGGACCATGAACAGTCTTTTGGAGTCTGATCTCAGATGATAAGTGTTGCATGTGATAGGGGTGAGGAGCTCATTCAGATAGATGGGTAGCTTGCCCAGAAAGTATTTGAAGGCAAGACAGGAAAGGTGAACTTTGCGCCTAGACCCAAATAATGACCAATCTAGTTATTTGAGCATTTCGCAGTGATGTGTGTTGTAATTGCATTGGAGAACAAAACGACAAATTGAATTGTAGAGGGAATCAAGTTTGCTAAGGTGGGTTTGTGGTGCCGAGACAAATACTATGTCTCCATAGTCTATAATTGGTATTAGCATCTGCTGTGCAATACTCTTTTTGACCAGCAGGCTTAGGAATGATTTGTTCCTGTAAAGTACACCTAGGTTGATGTGGGGAGTTGGACTAAATGTTATGTGATTTAAGTTAAACCCAAACTTTGTGTTACTTCTTCCCAGACACTGAAATAGGACTTTTGCTGTGTTTGCATGTGTGTAACCTCACAGTTAGGCATAATTTAAATAATATAGAGATTTTCTGGAATTATTTCCATCCTCACTATCTCTCTACTTTAGCAGTAGCTCTTTTCCAATTTCTAGGTAGGAGTAACACCAATACTGGCATAACTTCACATTATTGGACTAAAACGTAACATTATGCTACAATAACTTGAGTTTATGTAAATAAGATGTCGTTTGTACATTGTTTTTGCATATAAATAACTTTGAGGTTATCATGTTAACTAATGAAACATACCGTACACTCCTGTTTTACGTATTGTCACTTCATGATCCCTGATTTAATGGAGCTTTGCGTACTGTAGACGGACGTTCACAGAGGTACACAATTGGATACTTTTATAAGGTGAAATTATAATAAGGCTTTATTGTGCCTTTTCCTTTTCATCAGGAAATCATCCAAACACAGGGGGGGGGGGGAACAAAATTTATATTCACTTGGGTGTATTTCTAGTGAAATCCTATGCAATTAATTCACATCTCCCTTAGTTAAGCATTTCTCCCAGCCCAAAACACATAGCATGTAATAAGCAGATATAAGAAGTCTCTTAAGAATGAAAGTCTTATCTGTTAGCTGCTGTAGAGTAAGCTTCTCTGCTCTCCTGGAACTGCACCCGTGTGTGCACAGAAAATGTCAGCATCCAGGTTTAGAAGTTTTATTTGTCAGCTCCAGAGATCTGTGTGCTCTTGGTCAGTCTCTCATGGGAGACTCAAGAACCACTGCTCTGTCTCCAAAGTTCAGCCCACAAGTGAGCTAAGGAGTCACTTCCTGTCTCACAAGACAGGCTTTTCTAAGCAATCAGGTAGGTGGGGTTAGTTAATTGCCTACCAGCAGTTAACCACCACACTGTTGGATTAGAGGCACATTTGTGAACAGGGATAAGTCCCCTGTTACATACCTCCCCTGTTTGTGGGAAGCTCGGGCTTAGCACGGCCAAAGCCCATCCTTCCCCTCTCATTCGAGATCTTTCTGTGACTTGAATGAGAGTGGATGGAGGAAGAGAACCCTCTGTCCCGCTGGGATTGGAGCTCTTTCTCCAGTTTATTTTTGTCTCCTCCCGAAGGTGCTTGAGATCAGCAATCCTCAGTCGTCGAGGAGGACTTTTTCCAAGTAAAGTCTTTTTACCGAGTGCGCGGTCATGAGATTTCTGTTGCGTCGGGCACTCCTCTTTTTGTAGACAAACTGTATGGCAACAGTTGTAGAGCAGTTAGGACTAGCCCTTAGAGTTTTCCGCTTTTGAAGTGGTCTTTCTGCACCTCCTGCGCACAATGGAGTCGCCAGTTCAGCTTCTTTGGGCCTGAGTTGCACCTCCACCGCCCTTTCCAGAGAACGTCCTATCTTTTCAGCTTCCTCAGCTAAGGATTCTTCTGGCTTTGATTCTGCACTCCTACCTCTGTTTGTTGCCTGTTGGGCAGCTGTAGGTTTGGCTAGTGCTTTCTTAGGTGGCTCAAACTTCATAATCTTGTTTTGAAGGTGCGTGGAGTCCCCAACTCTCACTGTACCCTTGTCCTCACGGGCATTAGTTACTGTGGGATACTGGTGCTTGGGCAGAGCCAATACCTTTTTCCGTATTGGAGGAATCTGTAAGTTACTGGTCTGCAGAGTCTCAACCTGTTTGAGTGCATCTTGCAAGTCTCTTCTCAGTGAATTTATCTGCGCACTTTGCTTTCTCCGAGTCTGTATCAGTGTATCCTTCATATTCTGGAGCTCTGTAATTTTTGTCGTTAAGGTTGCCATTTCGTCTGTTTTCTCCTTGGTATACTGACTCAAGGGAATGGAACAGTCTCTCTGTCTCTCCAGCTCTTGCTCCAGTTTCTGAGCCTTCTCACGCTCCCTCTCATACAGTGTCAAATGGTATTGAAGCTCTGCCTCCAATGATGCTCTGAAGACATGCAGCATGGCCTTTAGCTCCTCATACTGCTCTGTGGGGACGTACTGGGTATTCAGACGTTCCAGCAGCGCTTGTACCTCTTTAGCAGCCTGCAGCTTTTCTTCCTGCAGCGTTTGCTGCTTCTCCTCAGCATACTGGAGGTGTGTACGCAGACCTTGCAGTTGGTTCTGCAGTCGGTGCTCTGCTTCAAACTTTTCCTTGACTTTTTCTGTCAACAGAAAATTTTCTTCTTTCAGTTTTAAGTTTTCTCTTTTTAATCTTGAATTTTCTCCTTTTTCAGTCTCTGTATTCTTCAGGGCCTCTTTGCAGTCCTCCTTCCATTTACGCACATCTGCTTTGAGAATGACAATCTCCTGGCGTGAGACTTCCTTCTCTAGGTTGAGGGTCTGAAGCTCCTTCTGAGAGACTTTGAGATCTGTATCAAGATTGACAGTAGTTTCTTTAG
This sequence comes from Ascaphus truei, assembly GCA_036426205.1. Taxonomy (NCBI): domain Eukaryota; kingdom Metazoa; phylum Chordata; class Amphibia; order Anura; family Ascaphidae; genus Ascaphus; species Ascaphus truei. Next base: position 37,938 of record WSYH01003420.1, read on the forward strand.
CAATGTCCAGCTCCTCAGTGAGACTGTGTAGTTCCTTTCTTGAAACTTCCAGGTCTGTGCGGCAGCTGTTGGTCTCATGATGAGGCATCCAGTGCTCTGCGGAGTGTCTGAACCTCTTTCTGAAATACGTCCACCTCTGTCCGGACACTGTTGACCTCCTGTTGTGAGGCATTCAGCTCTATGCGAAGAGTGTGAACCTCTTGCTTTAAGACTGTCATCTGCTTCAGTGCTTCCTCATACTTCCGCTTTAGTGTAGCCACAATTTCATCAGATTGGCTCTGCTTTTCATCTATGGCGAAAATTGTAGCCTTTGCAGTATCTAGCTCAGTCTTGAGATCGTCCAATTCAGTCCTGGCTAAAGAGTACATTGCGAGCACATATTCCTGTAGCTTCACGTTATTTTTCTGTAGCTCTGTGTAACCATCTTCCTTTTGTTTCAATTGTTCACGGAGCATATCACAGTCATGCCTGGCATTTTTCAGGGCATCTTCAGGGCTGGTCAAGGGATCGTCACTCACTGGTTCTGGCTCCACTTCCCTGGGATGGTTGGTTGAGGGTTCCTCACTGTTGGCACCGGACAGACACTTCTTTGGGGTACACGACTTCTGCCTTGGGCCCTCTGGATATTCGGTTAATCGCGGGACAAATTCTCCATTTTCTCTAGGCTGCAGAGCAACTCGGTCCCCCTTTTCCTCCACAGGATCTGCGGACGTGTCTGTTCCTTCCACGGTAAGTGAAGAACCACTTTTCTTTTTCCGCCTTTTTGATTTGGATGACACCATCCCTTCAGGGATATTGGGGTCTCCCTCTTCATTTGAAATTTTAGCAGCGTCACTGGATCCACCTGGCTTTTCTTGCAACTGTAATAGCTGACGGAAATATTCGGTGATCCACTGCTCCCGCTCTGTCTCCTGCTGATCATATTCATCATCAAAGGGAGCGGTCTTTTCTGTTTGTGCCGAGTTCAGGCACCCCCACCATTCTTGGGGTGTTTTGTGGGTGTGACTCGGTTCGGGTTCCCCGTAAGAGATGTCTTCCTCTTTTTATTGGACTGGAAGGGCCACTCTTCCGTGGGGTAGGGCTCATTACAGGAACGCTGCATCTTGTCCTCCATTTTTAGGCTATCAGGTGTAATTTTCTTCCTGACCTAAGGAGGCGCTATTGCAGATGTTGCCACTGTATTTGCTAGACCCCCCAATTGTGGTAGTCCTACAGATGGGCATATTTTGCTTGTAGAGGTCGTAGATTTCACAGGCATCTCTGTAAACTTTTCTTTCTTGGGTAATTGTTTTTTTTTTTTTTTTTTTTTTTTTTTTCAATATCAGCACTACTGTGCATGCATTTTCTCTTATCAGGTATACAAGATGTGCAATTGCTAGGTAAAAAGTCTATTTGCTTTACACCATTTACTTGCTAGGTGGTATACTCTCTCATTAGGTATGCTGAATGTGTAGTTGCTAGGAAAAAACTTCTGTTTGCTTTACACCATTTACTTGCTAGGTAATCTCTCCGCTTCAGCAACAGAATTTGGTTTTCTGCCTGAGTTCAGTAATTTTCAGTCTCATCTTTGGGTATTATGGCATTCACACTTCACACTTTGGGTTTTACTCCCAAGATATATATAGGCAGACTTTTTTACTTGCAGGAAAAAAAAAACATTCTTTGCAGTGGACTATTTCTTTCATTCCCGGCAGGGTGACTCAACACTCAGCAATTGGCTTTTGAAATACCTTTTACACAGTTCAGTAATCCCTTTTTCCCCTATAGGGCAATTTTACACTCAGCATTTGTTTGCTAAAAATTCCCCTGCTTCAGCACAGTCTTGTATCAATTTTCACACTTCTCTGCATATACGCCATTCACAGCTGGTAGCCCTATGCGGTGTGGCAACCTTTATTTGCAAAATCAGTACCACTCATGGGTCACCATCTGTATTCACTGCTTCAGCAAAACTTTTTGAAAACAACAAACACCTATCCCTTTTTAAGGGCTGACTCACTTCTTGAACCCTGACTATGGCTGGAAGGCAAAACCCCTATTTCAATGACCATATTACACTTTGTGATAGGCAAATAAGTTTTAGCTGTTTCAGCAGTCTCTCTCCTCTTGGGATTTGGGCAAAGAGTCCATCTGTGGTTTTGTAAGTTTCAGTGGTGTATATCCCTTTAACTCTGATCTCTGCTGCATGAGGTTTTTTTTTTTTTAAGTTGCTCAGACTTGTTTGTAGGCAAAAAGCATAACAAAAAAAATTTCACAAAAAAATCTCCGGTCCTTTTTAACTTCAAAGACACCTCTCATCCCACTTCGGACACCATATGTAGACGGATGTTCACAGAGGTACACAATTGGAGAATTTTATAAGGTGAAATTATAATAAGGCTTTATTGTTCCTTTTCCTTTTCATCAGGAAATCATCCAAACACAGGGGGGGAACAAAGCTTCTATTCACTTGGGAGTATTTCTAGTGAAATCCTATGCAATTAATTCACATCTCCCTTAGTTAAGCATTTCTCCCAGCCCCAAACACATAGCATGTAATAAGCAGATATAAGAAGTCTCTTAAGAATGAAAGTCTTATCTGTTAGCTGCTGTAGAGTAAGCTTCTCTGCTCTCCTGGAATCGCACCCGTGTGTGCACAGAAAATGTCAGCATCCAGGTTTAGAAGTCTTATTTGTCAGCTCCAGAGATCTGTGTGCTCTTGGTCAGTCTCTCCTGGGAGACTCAAGAACCACTGCTCTGTCTCCAAAGTTCAGCCCACAAGTGAGCTAAGGAGTCACTTCCTGTCTCACAAGACAGGCTTTTCTAAGCAATCAGGTAGGTGGGGTTAGTTAATTGCATACCAGCAGTTAACCACCACACTGCTGGATTAGAGGCACATTTGTGAACAGGGATAAGTCCCCTGTTACACGTACACATAGCCGTGAAAGAAAATTAAAAGCTGTCCGGTTTTGTCATTTTGAGTCTTGCCAGGTATTGTGAGATATTCCAGCAATACTCTAGAATGTATTTTATAGTGATGGTGATGAGCCTGTAATCAATTATGAATTTACAAAGCAATGTGATTCCTAACTTGCAATATTCTTTTCTATAAAGGTCTGGTCATTTTTGTCCTTTGGGGGGAGGGGAAGGGGACTAACTGAACCTTTTTTGTTCAAAAACATATTTCCAAAGTTGTTAACAAAGAAGCTGATGACACTTAATTGCTCTACTTGAAGTTACAGTGAAATTGTGAAGTTGTACATTTTTTGAAGGTTGCTTTTGTGTAGTTCGTCACTGAATCTCCTTATAGTTTTATTTAAAACAGCTGTTTTTCTGACAAATTGCTTGTGACGTTTTCAGAATAAAGGTAACTAGGAAGGAGATTATAGCCAGCCCCTAGAACCTGCGTAAACCCATCGACTGGAGTAGACTGGAGATGAAAAGGGAATAATACACAATGACAGTTGTAGGCATGGAGTAGTTGTTACATTGTTAGTTTGAAATACACAAACTTGTGAGTTAAGAAAAAATATTCTTGGGACACGTTCACTCCATTAGGTCTTGAACAAATCACTTTTTTTCACTTGGTGCCCTCATATAGAACGTACTTTAAACCAAGGTACATACATCTTGGTAAATAACTAATAAACAATGTGGGCTTTATGAGTTTGAATTGGGAGAGCTCTGATGAATTGTATAATACCTGGAAAAAAAAAGGTATAATAAACAAAATGATCTTACAGTACAGTATTAGCAAGCTCCTACATTTCCACTAAAGAGTGAATCTTAGGGAAAAACCTAATATGTGCCAAAACCTCAGAACACTTAAGGTGATATACAGTAAATAGAAAAACAGGGATTAGATCCTGTAAATCAGGCCTGCACAACTCGTAAAGCGAGAAGGGCCGAACTGCTCCAAGGAAAAAAAAATTTGGGCCGCACGGGTAAAATCATCCATCATCATCATCATCATCATCATCATCTCTCTCCTCCAGCACCCCTATCATTCACAATATCTCCCCCAGCACCCCCTCATCATAACCAGATCTGCCCCCAGAACCCCTCACTATCAACCTTTGCGATACCCCATCTGTATCTCTCATACTCCCATCTTCCCCTCACCCACACACATAATACTCCCTCTCCACATCAAACACACAATTCCCCCCGCACACCACACACATCCCAACCCCCTGCACCTCACTCCTCTCCCCCCTGCACCTCACATCACTCTCCCCCCCTGACAACTTCAAATCACTCTCCCAACCCTGTAACCTTCACATCACTCTCCCCCTGACATCAATCCTCTCCCCCCCTGCACCTCACATCACTCCCCCCTGCACTCCAATCACCCCACCCACTCAATCACCTCCCCTGCACCTCCAATGACCCCCCTGCACCTCAAGTGACCCCCCCTCACCTCCAGTGACCCCCCCTTTACCTCCAATGACCCCTTTCACCTCCAATGACCCCCTCCTGCACCTCCAATCACCCTCCCCTGCACCTCCAATCACCCTCCCCTGCACTCCAATCACCCCTCCCCTGCACTCCAATGACCCCCTGCCACCTCCAATGACCCCGAGGTGACCCCTCCTGCACCTCCAATGACCCCTTGCACCTCCAATCACCCTCCCCTGCACCTCCAATGACCCCCCCTGCACCTTCAGTGACCCCCCCTTCACCTCAAAGACCCCCCCTTTACCTCAATGGACCCCCCCTTCACCTCCAATGACCCCTCTGACCTCCATCACTCCCAACTGCACCTCCAAATCCACCCTCCCCGGCACCTCCAATCACCCTCCCTGCACCTCCAATGACACCCTTCCTCCAATGCCCGCCCTATACTCCAATCCCCACATCACCTCCAAGTCAACCCCCTGAACTCCAATCACCCCCCTGAACCTCCAATCACCCCCCCCCCCTGCACCTCCAATGACCCCCTGCCACTCCAACTCCCCTCCCATGCACATCCAAATGACCTCCTGCACCTCCAATGACCCCCTTCACACCAAGACCTCCACCGTCACCTCCAATGAACGCCATTCCACCTTAATGAACCCCTGCACCTCCAATGACCCCCCGCACCTCCAAGCACCCGGCCTCAATAACACCCCAGCACCTCAAGGACCCCCCTTCACCTCCAACTACCCACCTTCACCATCAATCACCCTCTGCAACCTCATATAACCCGCACCTCACCCTGCACTCACATCACCTGCACATCACCCACCCTCATCACCCATTCACCTCACCCACTGCACCTCACCTCAATGACCTCAACTCAATGAACTCACCCAACTGACACCTCACATCACCCCCTGCATATATCCACGTTGGGAGCAGGGGAGGGAGCGGGCTCCACAGAAGAGCTAAGCTGGCTGTGACTTCCCCTCCGTACACGTTGCGAGCGGGGGGGAGGGAGCAGGGTGGGGGGGGGAAAGCGGAGCCTGGGGGCCTGCTCATGCCGCACAGAGAGGCCAGCAGGCCGCGATGCGGCCCGCGGGCCATATTGTTGTGCAGGCCTGATGTAAATAATGGTATCAGTCCATTGGTGACTTGAAATGTCCACTCTAAGGTGGGATGCTACCTTTTCAGAGAGGGTTCCAGTCCTCCTGTAGTCCCCAAGGATTCTGCCAGGCAGAAGACGGGGAAGAGTAGAAGAGCCACATCAAAGAATCCTAATAAGTTACTAATTAATGTAAAACCTTTTCACTATAGATACTCATTGGCGAGAATAGCACACAGATATTGAACATTATTGTGTCATGTCCACGATTATGTCTTCTTTAAAACAGATGTATGCGAAAATCTGCGGGTACCTCACCAGCGGGTGGTACCCGGGTGTCTGTCCTGGTTCTCTCGCTGTGGTTCGTACAGCTTCTCGCTCCACATGGTCTGTCCTCCCTAGGAGTTGTCGGCTCACAACGGTCGTCAGAGCCGACAACTTGGTAGTTCTCTTTCCAATACTTCTTCCCTTCTCATTGTGTGATATGAAAATCATTGTAAGTCGATGTTCAGTTTATACTCTCTTCCGCATATTCACTGTTTGGACATAGGTCTACCTGCGCCAGAAGTGTGTCATATGGCATAGCACCTCTTAGTAACATATGCCAATATCTTTAAAACAAATGATAATACTTATGTTCTGTTTATAAAACATTAGAATTACCGTTTTCCACATGGATTAATGTGTGTCATCATTAGATGCATTCCTAAGTTAAAAATGGTGTCTGCTTGCTGTTGATCATTCAAAATGATGCGGTGGTCAATATGTTATGCTGTATAGTAGAGCCACTTAGATCTATGCTAGTCTCCCAGTTTGCACTATGAGGCTTTTACAAGATATATAACTGTTGCCTACGTTCCCAGGACCCAGGATGAGAATTATGTAATGTGAACTTCACATGATAACTTTTTTTTTTAATACTATGATTTCTATAACTTTATCGCTAATATAGGAAATGACTCTGAACAACTGTTCGTACTTACATCCACCTTGTTATCATAAAGTGCGCCACCCTAGAGATTTCTTGAAAAGAAAATGAAAAATGCCCCAAATGCATGTGTTAAGCTTGCTAAATGTGTTGTCTGCATCACATCAGGTATAATATACAACACGACTTTTCCACATCTCGGTATAACGACTGTATGTCGTACCATCTCGTAAATAAAATCTTTTCCATTTTTCACTATCAATCTCAGCAAAAGTGGGAATTTGTGTGCCATTAATGAAATGAAGCAAATCATAACCTGATTCTCTCTTTTCTTGCCTAGATCACGCCTCCCAGATCACATATTGCTAGTGATACTAGACACATCAGTGCTAATACTAATGATTTCTATACAACCCAAAAACAATTAAGGTACAATTCCCCCAAATTGTGAAACTCTGTATAGTAGTAGCACAACACCCAGCCTATATAATGTAATCTCCGAACCTCGGAAGTCATGTAGGCAATTAATAACGGTTACATTGCCGCAAAGGGCTTGGCATGCACTCCTTGGGTGTGCTTAAAAAAAACTTGTACGCCCGTCACTGGTTCAAGTTTTAATGGGGCAGGGAATCTGGAAGGGTCAGGTATCCCAGGTGGACACCAACTGAGTGATCAAGTTTCGGAAAAGGTCTATGTCAATCTCTTTTCTCATTCGAGAATTGCCATTAATTCGAACATTTCAAATCCATGCATGGTAGTGCTCAGTAGCCCCCCCTTCTTCGCCTGGGCGTGTGCTATCTAATAAACGTAATATTATGCTTAAGTGTGGACAACTATAATTCTTCCACCCTTTTCTTGGAGGTATTTTTTGTATGTATAATGGATACTCGTAGGCGTAACTTATTCAGATGGCAGCTTTAAGAGTTGTCCTCATTAAGCTGTACTTCTTGAATGACGAATATATCATATAAGAACACTAGCCTAAAGCCAGGTTTTATTTTGTAAATACGACGTAGTAAGTGTCACGTTCTATTCCATGTAACAAATGGACATGAGACAAAATTTCCTTATATTGCATAGTGTTTTGAGTTACAGTTAGTGTGAACGTGCTACAAGTGCTTCTGTACGGAAAAGCATATAAGAGTATTAAGCAAAGAAAGGCAATTGATTATTTAAGTGAGACATGTCTATCATTGTATCTTGCATTGAAACTGTGTGACAGTTGTTTCCTAGCATCAAGAACCAGAGAATTGTACTGTGGCATGAAAGCAGGCTGCCGTATGCACATATTATGAAAAAGAAGACTGGTTTTAAAGTACAGTAAGATATGTACAAGGCTGTACTTTAACTCAGTGCTGTAAAATACACAACTGTTAAAACCCTCAAGCATTTACCTTAAATCACGGTCCCCCCACGGACACCTAGTATCATAGGTGAAGATATTCAGTCGCCACCTGCCGGCCACACGGACTGAACTGCATAATATTATATTCCAGCTGCCGCCAAGACGAGGTGATGACAACAAATTGATTCCACCAGTTGTGTCTCACATCCTTCTTGTGAGTCTGGGATTGTAAGTTGCTACTGTTACATTCTTTTGTGTCGGATTACGTAAACATACTACTGACACCCGACTTGCAGTCCATTTCTGTGCACAAAAAGATCGCTGCTCACATATCACCGGCCCTTTTTATATTTATGGCGAAGTTTCTATTGGTTCAATACAAACAGATCTTATAATTAGAATAGATATTCATCTGCGCACTTTGCAACAAATAAGCCATTGTGCAACGTTATGCTATTACAGTTAAGCACCTTTTTACACTAGAGATAAGCCGAGTGTTTAATGTTTGGTTTTACTTTTGGAACATTTAGAAGAGACTTTGTAAAGGTAGTTGTAACCAATGAATGTTTCATTATTACAATCCCTCACGAACTCGTAAGGAGGTCCTAAAAGGTTGTTACACTTTTTTTTTTTTTTATTTTTGTAAAAAACAGTCTGCATCTATTGTATGTTTTTGTGATCCTTCTTCTATAACAAGCACTTTTGGTGTATTTTGGGGATTAGTAAATGAATAAATATTTAATAAGTAATGTCATTTTTGCTAATTTAACCTATTACCATGAAATGGGTTGACCGTAGGAATCCTGTTTGCAACAATCAAGTCCTGTGTCTGTGGAAAGCGCTTGCCCAAGTCCAGTTTTAGTTTGACAATCTAGATGCTTACATTTGTGGGCTGTTTGCCTGTAGCAGGTCATTTATTTTATAGCAAGGTTGATTTAATATGGTAATGGAATCCTCTTTTTTTTAGGAGCAAAAGAAAAAGAGAAGTGCCACATAAATCCACAATTTAAACAAAAAATGATAAGATATCAAGTGCACGTGAATTGGGAATCTACAGTTAACAGCGCACTTAAATCAGCTTAGCAAAGTGAAAGGATGTAACAAAGCTAAAATACCAAATTGGCAGTTACTTAAGTTTAACCCCGCCTGTGATTGATGCCCACTGCAAGCGAGGACAAACTCTAAACGTCCCAGTGTTAGGGGTTGATGTTCTAGGGCTGTAGTGGATTCCCACGTGGCTAGGGAACAGCAGCAGAGCATGGAGCGTGGTAGCCTAGGGATCACCAAGCAGAGGTCAGCGTAACGCGGAGACAGGAAACAGGGAAACTGTGACTCTGGGAAACAGGGGAATGGGAATCGGGAACAGGGCTGGGGACTGAGGAACAGGCTGGGATCTGAGGAAACAGGACAACAACAAATCGGCAAAGCACCAGGAGCAAAAAGCTTGGATGCAGCAGTGAATATGGGACTAGCAGGTGCTGCGAGGAAAACAGTATAAACAGGCAAGGGAGGAAACGGGAAAGGGACCTTGATTTATATAGGTTCTGGAGGAGGACCCATACGCGCCAAATGGTTGCAAACCGGTGTCGGTTTTTCAGATCCAGGGAAGCAAGCAGCAGCAGCAAGTCCCAGTGATGTCATGGGGGTATATAACCTGACACCCAGTGGACTCAGAGTGGTGTCTGCTTCCCTATATTGGGTGACCTGCACCAGTGCTGAAACATGTACACAATGTTTATTGGAACCCTCCCGCTAGTTTCCAACAGTTTCGGTTTTCTTACTTAGCCAGCTGGCTAATGGCCGCAGGCAGGGTGTTCAAGAGGTCCCTCCTACTCCGCTAGGCAGAGAAACTTGTGTATCTCAACTGGCCACTAATATTACTCAATGACCCCTGGGAGGAGACCCGCTCTATCACATTCGTTTTTTCGTATCACAGTCTAGAACCTAATGGGCTTTTTCTTCAACATGCTTACATTAGTTTCAAATTAGCATCTCTACTAAGGGGGGGGAGACTCTTGTGTTGCAGATACACTACTGAACTTACATTATATTCACTACCTTTTGCTGTTTACTATATTGAGTACAAAACCAAACGCAATGGCCATAACATGCAGAGTATTCACTGCATTCATGACCATTAGGGGGTCTCCATGTCAGAAATAGCCCTAATACGTTCCTACTCCTCCTCTCCGGTCTTTCCGCGTCCGTTCGTGCTCTTGTGCAACGGTTTGCTATTCTTTATGCTCTAGGGTCTCCTCTGTTCTGTCTGTCTCCCTTTGTTGACTCCTGTCCTCTTTGTCCTTATAGTTTCCTGTTTGCCTGTTAACTCATTGGCCTATGTTTGTGTTCAGTATTCACTCTGCCTTGATCGTTAATGTTGTTCCTGTTTTGAATCCTGTTCATATAAAGGCCCTTGTATTGAATCGATTGCCGCCAGTCTGTGTCCTTGCTGAAAGTCCCAGTCCTTCCCTGAATCCAGTCCTGTTCCTGCTCCCCTGCCCTTTCCTGCTTCTGTGCCGCCCTGCCTTCGGACCATGATGTCCCGCTTGCTGCCTGCCACCTGAACCTCCTGTGACCCCAATGATCCTGCTTGCCCTGTCCGGCCCGCCACTAACCTCAGCGTTGTACCCCAACTATCACGCGCCATGCTGCTGTCAACACAGTTCCTACCCACTTCCAAGAGTCTCCTCGTGAACACTCCTCATCAGAGATGGAGTCTACTCTACTCTCTAGCGACGTGCAAGAGCCTCAACCCGCTTCGATGCAACAACATTGCTCTAACATTTGGAATGTGCCTGTTAGCGATTATATGATCTGTTAGGCTACCTCCACTGTGACTCCAGCACATTGCATACTCTCTTAAACCGCTGAGATTTCAATTTAAAAGCAACAATCTAGAGGGCAAGTATTTATGTATACTTGCCATTCAGCAGTCGAGGTTATGTCATGGTGTGGTGGGACAGTTGTTCACCTTTCAAAAATCCTCCTGAATGTGGTCGTGCATGTGCTGTTGAAGGGATGATAGATTGGTCTGCTTGTACTATTAGGAGCAGAAGGACTGACATATTTTCTGTGTTTGAGCAAAATGGCTTGTGGGCAGGCATAGACCTAGACCACCAATCCACCGCAACATCAGTATCATTATCCTTTTTCGAACGCTTCCAAACTGTTAGGTTGTGTTTGTCTGGCACCTGAACACCATCCAAGAACACAAAACAGGTTCTGTAGGTTTTTCAAACACATAAGTTTGAATGGAAATCTTTTTAGGAAAATGTGGGACTTGCAATTAATTTAATATGCTTGAATGTTCATTAGCATATATCATCAGGAAACTCAGGGTTTGGCTCCTTTTGAGCCTGGCATCTGGCCCCTAAGTTATTTGGAGGGAGGTTGAAGGGATATTTATATATATGAACACGCCACAACAAACACACAATCTCATTCTTCTCCTCCTCCTAGCTCCTCACTGACTCTGAGGATCTTCCTCAGGGAGTGAGTCGTAGTTACGCAAAGCAAAGGTTAGAAGGTGAATTTTTCACTCGATGCTGTCCTTGGATATGTGCACACAAATGCACAGCACTGGTTTGATGCCCTATCCGGTGCGACAGAGTTCCAGCTACTCACGTTCATTTTGAAGCTAAAGCACTAGTAAGAACCGCGCAGGCCCCCGGAACAGGAAACACCTGAGAGACCATGTTCTACACTCTAACCGGCAGAAGTGCCAGACTGGATGGGAACAGCCAGACTGACGGTATAGTAAGTACAATACCTACCAATCGGAGATAGAGATTATAGTCTGATTTTCGTGTCCTGATATTATCCCACTTCTGGTACAATAAGTCGGGAGTTCAGTTTTCCCCATTGGATGCAACACCAGCGTCACGAATCCTATGTGATCCAGTATTTTTATTATTGTTATATACTTTTATTAAATTGGGGTCTTACCCATATTCTAGCATCACTAAATGTAGTCTTTTATCCAGTTGTTCATTGTTGGTTTGTTTTGTGTTTGCATTGTTATTGTGAGGAGATTGCCAACCTGGCGTCGCCAAACCATCTCTTCACCCAACAAGCCTTCGCGATGGACACATGGCATGCGCCCTCTAGTTCCGCAGCGACGTCCTGGTCCTGTGGACTTCGGCCGGCTCTGATTCCCCGTCCACGGATTCTGACCCCTACTCCCGCTCTGAACGCATGACTGGGTGACGTTGGGCAGCTTCCGCTGTGACGCGCGGTCTAAGCCCCGGCCCCCACATCTGGTCTGGACAGGACCGTGTGGGAGTGACCGCCGACTCGGACTCCACCCGCCAGACCTCGGTGATGCGGCACGAGTGAGTGAGCGCGCATTGCGTCCGCCCCGTCTTGCTCCTCTGAAGACACCAGTTCGGAGAGTGGGCAGGATGCGTGCTCCAAGCTACGAACCCCGACCACTGGGCGCGCGCAGGTCGGCTGGCGCGAGCTATTCACGCCCCATCCCTGATAGGCTGTGTCATAAGGCACACCTGGGTGAACCGCAGCAGACGTATCGGGTGTCTTACTTCCTTGTTCCGCCCTGACGGCTATTGGAGGCTCTGCCTTTGTCATGCCTTCTATCTTCTCTCAGTCCTTGGTTTTCGAGCATCTCTATGGATGGCCGTGCCTTGCTGGTATTACGTACCTGTGGAAGCGGGCTTGCTGTACAAAGCGTGCGATACACATGTAGGTTGTGTGATATCCGCACTCCTCCTCTTTCTGTCGATCCGTCGTCAGCCATTACGTAATCCATTCACTGTTCGTCATGAGGCAAGTACTCCAACGATCAATCTCTCCTTCTGAACTCTGGGCTACATACCCGACTATCCGAATTCTCCAAACTGAACTTGGCTACGCACTACCGACAATCCGCAACATCCACTCCAGACCTGGCAAGGAGTACAAACACTAATCTCCATCTCCTATAACCCTGACCAGCTTTAACACTACTCTACTCTAGCGCCCCGCGTGAATGTGGGTCGGGGGCGTTAACAATTCCCTACCTCAGCACTGCGGTCTGCGATTCGTTTTGATGGTGAGCTACGCTGGTATAGTCATGTTCTACCTTAATTGTATATAGTTAGCAGTCTACACTATGAAATTTATGTGCCACAAACAATATTAAAGTCCCCAGCGCTAAAGTCCAAGATACCGTGATCTTCAGATAGTCTCGATATTAAAGATGGTAAATGGGCTCTGTTGAAAAATGTTCCAGATGGGATGTGTCCTAGGAATGGACGGTGCACGTCTGAAAATACAGATGAGAGGCACACCTGATTGCGCAGCGTTTTCTAGCAATCAGCTCCTATCTAAGACAGTGATGATTTACTCACATGATGAACCCAATGTAGTCAGTGAGAGAATCTGGCTTGTTCCTACTATATGCTGATGGTTTGTTCAGTCTTGTCCTCTCAGACCCCACGTGCAGGCAGCTTTTGGAGGAGACCTCAATCCACAATGGATGGGGGGGGGCCTCCGTGCGAAACCCCCACCCGAGGGAAGGAATGGGACAATATGGTAGTTTGAAAACACTTCTAATAGCATACATAAAAAAACACATTAAAATCAACTCACATTGGGGCAATCCCTGAGATCCCTGACGAGTGACCATTCGTGTCACAAACCGTTAGGGCGGAGGAGTCTTTCTAGCAGATGAGTCCCAACCCGCCACGTAGCCTCTGCAAGCAGAGTTCCCGGGCACGGCATCGTCACACGCTCAGTTACCACCAGCGCTGTCTCGTGCAGGGATTCTCGTATCTTGCCACGGTGGGATTGTGCAAGCTTGAGGACCGGCAATTTGACATATACTAGTTCGGCTATGATTTGCACCATGTGAGTGTATTTTAAGTGTTTTTTAGTGTATTAGCTAATTAAATGTGTTCAAACTTAAACATACTGTGCCCATCCTTCCCTCGGTGGGGGTTTCGCAACGGAGCCACACCCGACGCCATTGTGGATGAGGTCTCCTCCGAAAGCTGCCTTGCACGTGTGGGTGTGATGAGCGAGCTGAAACCAGAAGAGGACACAAGCACAGATTCTCTCCACTGCGACACATTGGCGTTCATCATGTGAGTAGGAATCATCACTGTCTTAGATAGGGATCTGAGATGCTCTAGAAAACCGCCGCGCAATCAGGTGGCTCTTATCTGTATCTTCAGACGTGCATCCGTCCATTCCTGGACACATCCCATCTCGTAACATTTTCACAGCTGCCTGCAGTTTACCATCTTTCATATCAGAGAATATCTGAGATACGGGCATCTTGGACTTTAGCGCTGGGGACTTTAATATTGTTTGTGCACTGTTTTGTATCAGGTTTGGAATAACCTGACATTATTGTCACCTAGCTGCTTGCTCTTACAGCAATAGTTAGACTGTTTGTTGTGTTAGCACGTATTATATAATTTTTAGCACTGTATTTATCACACCTTAATTAGTGTAGGTAAGCGCTTTTTGGAGGGGTTATTTTCTTTGTTTTGTACTATGAAATTTATATATGCTTATTTCCACATGTCCTGAGAACATCTTTACGGTGACCTGAGGCACATCCGGACCTACTGGACTGGACTTACATGCATGGTTTGATCCATTTTTCACTTTGATATTTGGACTTATTTCTAGAAGCGCCAGAATATATTTGTTGTTATCTGTTTGTCTGACTTGTATCAGTCAGTCTTTTTACCAGCAGCTTCGTGATTACATATCTTATAGCATTTTATGGTGAGTACCTGGTGATCACCCTGTTGTATTTTTCACAATACAGTATCACTGTAGGCACGAGTTTATAACTCTAGTCCATTTGAGCAATAGCACTCTAGCACTGTCCTTTTCAGCACTTTACATTAAGAGAAAGTGTTAATGAGGAAAGATGTTGCAGCAAGAAGGGAAAGAAGAGTGAGCTAAAAGAGGGGATAGTCATGTTAGGTGAAGACATATATCGACAAACTGAAGGAAGATGTATGGTGCAGGCATATGGTGCAAGCCTTCCGCGACGGACACAGTATTTGGTATCCTGTACAGTATTTGGTATCCTGAGTGAACCTTCAGCCGTGCGCCCCCCACACCCTCCCCCCCAAAAATTCACGAAATATGTTTGAATCTTTTGTATGTTGGTTAGGCTTGCCTGGGCAGATACAATCTCTACAGCGTCTCCCTCACATGCTCCCCTTCTCTCCAGCTTTTCTCACTACATGCACCCATTCTCCCCAGCTGCTCCCCAACATGCTCCCCTCCTCACCAGCTCTCCCACTCCCCCACCCTCTCTTTCACTCCACCGCACCACTTTCTCTAACACCCCCTCTCTTTCTCTAACCCCCTATCACCCCTCTATCTCACCCACCCTTTCTCTTACCCCTCATCTCTCTTACCCCTCTCTCTGCTCCCTCTCACTCCCCTCTATCTCTCTCCCCTTCTCTCTCTCATCCCCTCTCTTTCACCCCTTCTCTCTCTCAGCCCCCTTCTCTCTCTGTCATCCCCTCTTACTCTGTTTTATATACAACACCTCAGTTCTTATGTAACGGGTATTCCCCCACCCAATCGCAGATAGAGTGTAAGTGCGGAGAAATTGGCGTTACCAGGTGTGGCGCGTTACCTGTTAGGCTCACAGGAGGGCTGAGCTTCCGCCGCGGGGAACCTGGGGCACGCATAATACTATGAGTAACCATGTACTCGGTGCAGCGCCTCCACCTGCGATGGCTCCCACCAGAGGGGGAGTGGTTCCTCGCAGGACAATATATATATATATATATCAGTAGAAGAGTGACCTAAGCGCAAATATGACAGAGAAGAGAGAAAACACAAAAAGAGATCATAGGGCAGTATATCTATTAATACATAGACTATAAAATGGTAAGATATTTGCTTACACAGATAGGATAAGTATGAGCATGTAATCCTCTCAGGGACTAGCCACCGTAGCTTTAAGGGTCTTCTTCTTTAACTGCTGGATCTCCAGATTTCTTCTCCAATGGAAATCAGCTGCAGCTGCTGCAGGTGCTCCTTGTCTCAGGCACTCACGTATCTCTATAGATGGATCTCACAAGAGGGGGGGGGAGGGGAGGAGGAGTGGGGGGGGAATAATGGAAGGGAACAAAATATGTGTAAAACCTTTTAATCTAAAAAAGACTCAATAAAATATAGGTGATCAACTCACATTGTGTGAGTAAATAGCAAGCAGTAGAGAGTGTTTAGCGAGTCTCTCACACTCGTGTAGAATCGCCGGTTGCCAGTCCTCTCCGCGATCTCCGCAACTTCCATACCACGTGATCGGCCGTGGCGTGTGATGCGGCTTGTGACGCGGCCCGGCTCTCGCAACCTTTACTGTCTGCCAATGCAGGGGATCACTGCCGGAGCTCCTCGTGAATGTCTTTCCACTTAGGCTTCTTAGCGTGTCTCTCTCTCTGCTGTAGGTCAAAGCTGGCCCTACGCGTTTCTCCACTCAGGCTTCGTCAGGGGCTGCTAATGATTACCTAATCCCTACCAGGGTATTTATATGTACCTCCCCACACGATTGGCTCAATCTTAATAAACTAATTACACTACCTGGAACATGATTATAAAAGGTTCTTCAATGTAGGTTTATCTATTATATATTTTGAATGTTGAAGGTATTCTAAGGTTTCTAACTAGCTTCCAATATGACTAAGTCCATGCATTTAGTGAGAGGGATCTTTGCATACATATTTTCTGCCAATCTGTTTATAAAGAATAGTGACGTCATCACTGAGGACAGCCAATGAGGCATGAGCCTGTATTGCAGCAGCAGAGTTTCTAATCGAACTGATTATGCATTCCTAACACATCAGATTCTGTTGGGACTAATTACAAACACTATTTAAGAGATGGCGAACAGACCCAGCACTTTAATTGAGCCTGAGGAAGCCGCTTTACGGTGAAACGCGTTTCTCCATCTTTGTTCTTGGATTGTCAAGAGGAGGCTTCCTTAGTGACCCGGCGACACTCATTTTAACCAGCTGAGCAGCTTTCTTCACACCGGACGCGGAGGTGATGTACTAGAGCTTGCAAGAGTCGAGCTGGATCCCTTGAGTTGCTGACATGGACTTTCCCTACTTGTGAGTGGACATTTGATGTCATTCTAATAAATTGTCATTTTAATTTTGAACACTCGCTCCAATTTCTTTCCTGGGTCTGGCGGAGACCCATGGCAGTGACGTCATCTGAAAACGTCTCATCAGAAAGACATGGATGAATAAAGGACTCTATATTAAGAGGCTACATCTGACAAAGAACCCGTTATGAGCCTGTACTTACACATGGCCGTGTAAGTAGTTTATTGTTGTTCTACTGCTCCCCCCTTCTTGCCTGTTTTCTCTGTCTTTTGAGGGATCTAGGAAAGATCCCATAGGGAGTCTGAGAAGGTGGTCCTAACAACATTTACCACTGCGGATTCACCAAGGAGAAAAGAAGATTACCCACCAATTCCATTCATAGTTATCGCCTGAGGTTTGTTTTGCTTAATGTTGGTGAGTATGAAATTGTCCTGCGCCTTCCCATCTACACCATGCATGCTAATATCCTAGAAGCCTTTGCAGGTTCTAACTGGCACTGAGCACTCATGCTAAGCCTATCAACCTACTGTACAAGACTAAGGGGGGTCAGTTGGTTAGTGGCGGTTGACTGTGGGGCCGGGGGGGGGGGGGGGGGGGGGGGGGGGGGGGGGGGGGGGCTGGTGACATCATTGGGCCCAGGACAAATTAAATGAGCAGGGTCCCCCAACCCCATAGCGCACGGAGCACGAAAACACTTTTTTTTTAGCACGCAACTGTTACTTACCCCCCAATACATATATAACAACCCCCCACCACAAAATACATATAAAAACTACCCCCCACCACACAATACATATAAAAACTACCCCAACCTCCCCAATACATATCAACAGTACCCCAACCCCCCAATACATATAAACACTACCCCAACCCTACCCAATACATATAAAAAAGACCCCAACCCCTCCAAGACATATAAACAATACCCCCCCCCCCCCCAAGACATATCAAAAATACCCCAACCACCCCCAATACATATAAAATATACCCGGCCGGTGCTGCAGGATGGGGGGGGGGGAGGAAGAGGACGGACGCGGGAGCTAGCGGGACTGCGGGGAGCCCGGTGGCAGGTCACAGCAGTTGCCACTGGCCCTGTCCCGCTGCAGGCTGGGTCACGCGCGCACCGGCCCTCCCTCTCAATCAGAGCCAAGCCCCGCCCCGCCCCGTAGTCAGCCAATGAGTGCCAAGCCCCGCAGTCAGGCCAATGAGAGCGAGAGCTTGGCGTGTGCGGCAACCAATCAGAAAACGCACAAACCCACAGACAAACACCACATACAAACATTTCAGTTTTATATAAATATTGATGTAGCCTTCTTTTTAGTATGCATAATATATATATATATATATATATATACATTGATCAGCACTCTCCTTACTTTCACCTGATGAAGGGAGGTCATACACCTCCGAAAGGTTGTACTTGCTCTTTCACTCTGCATGTGATTGAATAAACCGTGCAGTTTGCACATATTTGGATACCACTCCTGTTGCAGCTACTTTAAATCTGTCTTGTGAATCAACAATATCTGCCATTTGCCTACCTATGCTCCCAATTTACATGGGTTCTTCTGCAGCGAACAAGAGAGCGTTTACCTTTTTCTTAAAAAATAAATAAATAAAAAGGCCTTGTAGGTCTTTGCTAAAGTAGTAGATTTCTTTACATGAACAACACATGAACAGATAACTGGTGTATGATTTTTTTAATGATATATCAGTTGTTGAATGAGATTGCAGTCATCCTTTATGCACCATTATTTCTGTATTATGAGAATCATATGGTAGGACAACAACCTGATGATACAACAAGACCGACTGTGGCAAAAATGGCTAAAGTAAAGGAAAATAGCTAAAGATAAGCAACGCAATTGCAGTAGAAACAATGTGCTCCTCTCCATTTATGATTGCCACTTCCTTAAGCTGGAGAAGATAAAAAGACAGACAAATATATAGCAATCCAGATTCTTTAAGCCCTGGTAAGGGCTAGTGTACCCGATCCGGTGTCCTCTCCTATTGATTTGAATGGTAGTTAGCCAGATTGGGTGTGCGAACTCATACTGGCACTTGATGAATCTGCACAGTAGTGTGACAGTTCTATTAAATTGATCTTAATGCAAATCTATATACTCCTGACGAAGCGGCAACTTGGCTGCGAAACGCGCAGTGACTTCACAGCGAGAGAGGAACAGCTGTGATGCTCATTATCAGGGTGCTCCCAGAGATATCCTCCCTGGACGCACGCAGGTTGGAAGGCGAAACACCAAAATCCGAGCTGATTCATTTAAATTCGTTATAGACTACAATCCGGACAGGTTTTTTTTTTGAGAGCTTTCTAATTTTATTAGCAGTCACCAATTGTATGTATATCCCCTCAAATAAGGTAGGGAGACATGTCTGTGCTGAAAAGAAGCACTGCTGAGGTACCTTACTAGGAGATATGCTAATGGGTATATAAAGTATATTTAAAAGAGTCCTATCCCACTCTTCCTAAAAGGATGTCTATCCCAACTATATAGGGTTCATAATAAGCCCAAGGAACCAACCTAATGACAGGACTGCTGTCAGACCCAACAGGACTAGAAACTCACAACCAATATTTTTCTAGACCACAGCTCCAGCAGTGTGAGCTAAACTAGCTGCTAAGATTCAGCACAACTGTCAAACTGATGGGCAGATTCATCAAGTGCCAGTATGAGTTCCTACACCCAATATGGTTGACTGCCATTCAAAACTCTCTCCAAAATTTGTTCAGGAACGGATTGTTCTTTGTCGCTAAAAGGAAAAAAAAATCTGAAATTGCGGATTTCTCTTTTAGAGTGTAAACGAACCCGCCGATCCAAGGCAGATAGAAATACGAAAAAAACAAATATTGTTCATCTGTACATGCAGGCATTCCTTTAAGTGATTTAGTTTCCAAACAGAGCAGGCATTAGGCGACGCGGTGGGATGCCAGCTCCGGAGGGTGAGGGACCCCCAGTGAATGGCAGAGGGACACTGCTGGTGTTGACTGCCACCCAGGCACCATCATCAGTGACACATGCAGGCTGGACAATCATCGGCAGCAAAGGTTAAGGAACCCTTTGCCA
Organism: Ascaphus truei; assembly: GCA_036426205.1. NCBI lineage: Eukaryota > Metazoa > Chordata > Amphibia > Anura > Ascaphidae > Ascaphus > Ascaphus truei. Next base: position 57,859 of record WSYH01003420.1, read on the forward strand.
TCAGCTTGCAAGGAAACAAATCCACAAAGCCCACAAAACTTAGCTACCACAGGACGTTACTCTTAGATAAGCATTTTGTATACACCCCCCTCACATTTGTGTTTTCACTTTCACTAGTATATATTTGCGCTTGTATTCTTTTTTTTGTTTGTTTGTTACTCCCCTTGAGTGCAAGTTTTTAATTATCGTCGATATTTGTTATTAAAGAGTGGCATTATTTTTATGGTGATCTTTGTCCTATGCCCTTCTGTTTTATAATATATTGGCAATATTTGAGGAGACACAGGGATTCCCTCTTACAAGAAGCAGCCAGTAGACACCAGGAGCTATTACACACTCTTATTTGGACTGGACTTTACCCTAATAAGTGTATTCACAGCCGAGATTTTAGTGTATCCTCGTTTTTAAACCACTGGAGAGCATTTCATACATTTTATAAATCTATATACACATACATTTTATAGGAAGCTATTCTATGAGATACGATCTTGCATTGATCTCAATGGTCGGTCAATGCCTTGGAAAGTATATTCCATTTAATGTTTCTGGCTATATTCTATGTTTTCTTCTAAGCAGAGACCTGTTACCAAAAGTGCAATTGGAAGATGAGCATCATATTTAATTCTCACATAGTGTGTGACTGAAAGTCCTGCAGGAATTTGGCGGTGCCAGTGGTGCGATTGCACCTGGCCCCGCACACTCCCCTGGTCCAACTTCTGTAATTCCATTTTAAATGCCGTACTGATTTAAAATCACTTTAACCACCACAACATTTAAACTGGGATTACAGAAATTGGGTTGGGGTAGAGCGCAGGGCCTGTGCACGCCATGGAGTCTCCAGGTACGTCATCTGACTACGTGGTGTGATGGGAGGTGTGGCTCCGGGAGGGGTAAGAGGACGCATGCACACACTGCACCGGGCCCCGCCATGGTCAGAACACGCACTGGTGTCAGAGTGAGGCCCAGTCATCGCGCACTGGCGTCAGAAAGGCCTGGCGCGCATCAGCGTCAGAGAGAGGCCTTGCAAGGTACACTGAGGGATGCCCGCAGCTGGGGAGAGCTGGACCTGGTGCCCTGAGTCCATCCTCAAGGTATGTGTGTTTTGTATGTATTGGGGGGTAGTGTGTGTTTTTTTGGGGGTGGGAGGTGTGTATGTATTGGGGCAGGTGGGGGTGTTTTTGTATGTATTTGGGGGGTGGAGGGTGTTATGCATGTTTATGTATTTGGGGGTTGGAGTGTGGTTCGTATGTATTTGGGGGGTGTCTTGTATGTATTTGATGGGGGGGGGGGGATTATTGGGGGAGTTGTCTGGGGAGAATTGTGTGTGTGTGTGTGGCCAGGGAATGTGAGGATTGAGTGAGAGGAGGGTAATTGATTAAGGGGGCGGGAGAGTGGGTCTAAGAGCGGGTGTGAGGAAGAGAGAGGGGAGGGGGGAGAGTGAGTGAGGAAGAGAGGAAGGTAAGCGTGAGATGGAGGAGAGAAATACATGGGGAAAAGAGGTGTAAAATGGAGGGACTCGCAAGACCGCAGACAAAAGTCTAGTCCTGGCCCCGGGAGCCTGGTTCATATCCCGGTGTCAGCGCCTTGTAAGCTTGGGCAAGTCACTTTATCTCCCTGTGCCTCAGGCACCCAAAAATTGGTTGTACGCTCACCTAGCCAGGGCCTGTGCCTGTAACATGTGCTGCGTACCGCACGCTGCACTGTAATTGTGACGCGCTTTGAGTCCCATTGGGAGAAAAGCGCTATATGAAATAAAGCTATTATTATTATTATTATTATTATTATTATTAATAATGCTATTAAGTTAAATTGCAAAGGCAAATATCAATGGGCACAGACTGTTGCTTTAATGCCAGGTACCACTACATGTTTATTCCAGAGCAAGGAATCAGACACGTCAGGACCGCGTTCGTGCTTTAGGACGTGATTACACGTTCCTCTGCCTTTTGGAGGCAGCAAATAAGAAGATTGCAATTTCAACCCAGGAAACACAGGCTGTGCCAAACAGTGACAGTGTGTAAAAGGAGTTCACAACTACATTATCATTTTATGTACACTCTATTAGCCAGAAATGAACATGCTGACCTCAGTAGTTATTCTATGCTGTGTCAACATGGAGCATGGACACACATTGTTCTTATTCTGAATGCACCTGGATGCTCTTTCCTCTGCGTTATACAGTCATTTAATAGTCATTTAATAGATGGTGGATGAGGGAATAAATGTATGTATGCATGTCTTTATTTATATAGCACCATTAGTGTACATAGCGCTTCATAGCAGTAATACAGGTGACATAATCACATAAATAACAAATAATACAAATAACACATAATGTGAAGAAGTGCTTCAGACATAAAAGTAACATTTAGGAAAACGAGTCCCTGCCCCAAAGAGCTTACAGTCTAATAAATGAGAAATAGGGAAGACAAAGTCACCTTAGATCACAGAACCTTCTGTGTGTAGCCCCGGACTCCTTGGGCTCTCAGTGACCCCACCTTACCTCTGAGGGTCATGCGGGTGTGGGTGTGCGCCTCCGGTGCTTGCGGGCATTGCTGGAGTCAGCGACAAACAGCTGTGTCATGGAACAAGAACCACATTTCTGTTTCACCCCCCCCCCTTTCCCTTGCAGCTTCTGCTTGTCACGTTCTCATTCCAGCTGCATGTATTTTGCTCTGTACACTCACAGTGCCTGTGTGTTAGACACAGTGTTGCGATCCCTGTCTCTGCATTATTTCAGTGAGTTGCTACAGCAAGCTCAGCTTTTCTGTCAGAATGGGCTAGTCTGCCTTCTCCCCCTCTGCTTTGCTGACAGATGGTCTGTCCCCAGGCTATCTTGCTACCAGAATACACTGGCACTTCCTTTTCCACCTTCACACTGGCTGAGTGAGTACCCCTCCTGTAATTTGCTCTACTGGCAAGGACTTATCCTTTTTCACCTTTCCCCACTATCAAGCACACTCACCATAGAGACATTCTCTCCCAACACCATCATCCACAAGTGCCTTTGTTATCCATGCTTTTTCTTAATAAAGTGAAGAAAGACAAAGAACTTGTTGTGCTTGTAAAAGGAACGAGTTGAACCTATATGGGCTAATCATACTACACATGACCCTGGCCTCCAGAATAGTGAAAAAGGAGGACCGTGTGCCTTACAGACACAATTTTAAGCTGCTACTCAAAGACTTTATGCAAACACAGAACAGTCTCTGCAGACTGACAAGCAGCAGCCTTACTAACAGCAACCAGCTTGCACTGCACACAGCCTGCAACCAACACTCAAGGCTCCAGCACTGCAGTCAAACAGTGCACCATACACAGAACGTTGATTGACTTTTCTCTGTTTGCGTCACCCTCTGCACAGCCCCATAATGAGGAGCTAAAATCTCACCTACCCCTGCGAACGTCCCCATGGCCAGCGCCACCAAGGGCCACGCCAGCGGACACCCGCCAGGACACGGGTCAGAGCCACCGGACACCTGTGAGTACAGCAACCCCTACGCTGAACGCTGCAGGACACCGCTCGGCCAATAGGGCTCTAGAATTTCCCTGAGGAGAGGATATTGTCATAATACCCAGACGATGTGGGCGAGTGTGTGTCAGGCAGGGATAGGGAACAGAGGGTCCATGCAGAAAGGCAAGTAGCCTCTGCACTAGGCCAGCATACCCCCTAGGCCCCAGATATGCCCTAATCATTGAATAAATGTGGGGTTGCTCCAGGGACATGCCCTAGAATAGGGAACGGATCCCCTTAGCACTGCAGGATAGTTAGGGACACAGCGGACGCTGCAATCCCTGCAGAGAGGTCTGGGACCAGGCCTCACCAACGAGAGAGAGAGAGACATTACCTGGGTGGGATCACCCCTAACGGACGTCACGGAGGAGCGTGGATTGGCGGATCCTTTTTGAAGTCTCTGCGGGACCGGGTGCTGGAGCGCCCGGCAGGTACATTCTGTAAAGTGCACCAACATACCGGTACAACGCAGGCGCTGATCATGCCTATAAGGGTGGGTTCTTTGGGGACACTGTTGGGCTAAGTGGCCAAGGGACTACGCATCACTGTGGACACAGTGTGGGATACAGTGTGCTGGGGATTAAGGTTTGGGGAAGGCCCTGCGAGGTGTGGGGTAGTTGTGGATCTAAAAACTAAAGTTATTAGAGTATAAGTCACATAATATATTTCCATACAGTAAAGGTTCCGCTATTTGTTTTACTGTGTGTGTGCAATTTATTGTGTCCTGTGAGGGGCTGCTTCTGCTCTGCTGGGATCCCTCACAGGTGGAGGCGCTGCACCAGAGTAAGTACACACCCCAGGCTCTCCGTGGCAGTGGCTCGGGCTCCTGGAGCCAACAGGTATAAGGGCAGCACTGGTAGCTTCCTGTGTTCTGGGGGAAACAGGGCTACATGTGTAATCATTTTTATCTGCAGCGATGAATCAGCTCAGTGATTTTTGTCTGCCTTCTGTTAATTTAGCGTGTTCACGCTTTGGGTGCCTCTAGACGTAGCTACTACGTCCATGGGGTTTGGCACTCCATGGGCCCACAGCATAGTAATTATCTTGTGCGGCGCAGACATAGGAAATTAAAATAAAAGTATAAATGTAATAATATAATAATAATATCGCTCACAGAGGTATTGTGATTGAAGTGTGGTTGCCAGTATCATGAGACCACAGTCCCCTATTGACGCTGATGCCAGTGAGCTGCTGCCTCCATTCTACCGTCACCTGTGCGCCTGGAACCTCTCTGCCTGTGGAGCCCTTTAGTGTCCTGAGGTTAGTGGGAGTTTCATGGTACGTGTGGTTCGTCAACAGGGGTCGTTCCTGCGCTCAGTAACCGCTCACACCGTCCTCCACCGACATCCTTATTGTCACGGCAACAGACCGGAAGTGACGTCTCCACTCCCGGAAGTTGGGGTTCCCTTCAGGCACTCGGTGACAAACGGAGCTTGTGGCTGCTGGCTCTATCTTAGGCCTCATCCAGGGTGGTGCTAAGCGGGCGCGCGCTCACCCTGGACACGTTGAGACAATGCATGTGGCCTGCGTGAGCGGTCGGGCGCGCCTGCTCGGCGCTGAGCCGCTTGCCGAGCAAGCAAAATTGATTTTGCTGCTCGCAAGTGCGTCACGTGAGCAGTTCGCCCAATGAGGGCGAGCCATCTCCGTGACGTCGGGGCCGCGCCCCCAGACGCACGCGCACCTAGCCGGCCAGGAAAAGCACGGCCGAGCAGGGCGCAGCGCTGGAGCTCCAGCGCGCCTGTTTCCACCCTGGACGGGGCCTTAGCCTGTTCAGTTCTGTCTACTGCTTCTGCGCTCTGTAGACTGCTGAGTCTGGCGTTGGTCTTTGTAGGTGGATACTGACAAACTGTGCTGCTGGTGCTGGTGCTGGTGCTGCTGCTGCTGGTCCTACACATTTCCTCCACTTTCATGTGACTTCATCAGGGATGTTCTACATACACAATTGGCAGACATTTTATAGGGGACATGGAGATTGAGAGATTGATGATTGGTTCATTAAATCATCCCACCTGTCATTTTGATTTCCAAGTGAGTCTTCAATGGGTATTAAAAAAAATGCTTGTTGCTAATACCTTTTGATTTGTGTTTATTTTGGTTTACATATGTAAACAAACAAGTGAGGGAACTGAGTTTCATATATTTAATTTCCTCCCCCAGATAAATATGGCTGCCAATGTGTATCTATGGTTTGTACTTATTTAAATGAATATACGCATATAAATAAACATACATAATCATATAAATTAAAAACATACAAATATATGTATACGTATTCTCCTCCATAGGGATCTGGGTTGTGTTTGTAAAAGGGGAAAGAGCTTAACAATATATCCCACATTGCATATTAAATTAAAAAATATGTTTAAGTATCATAAAATTTTCAAAAGGTAAAATTATCGTCATCAAATCTCCAAAAGATAAATGAAATAATAACTGAGGTAAATGTACATAATACAATTGTATCCCAGTATGCTCCTTCAAAAATAAAAGCTATATGCTAATTATCACGATAATGGAGTTACATCAGTGTGGTTGTGATGCCCTGTCATATACAGTATAAAGTGCTGCTGGGACATGAAGGTGGCTTGTGCAGCTGACTGGAAAGGAGGACATTGCAAATCATTATCTCACAGGAGAAAATGCAAAATAATAATTTAATTAATCAAGGTTTGGTTTATACAAAAGATGTGTGTGTGTGTGTGTGTGATAGATATAGATATAGATATATAGATGGGTGAGTGCATTTTGCCCACTGTTGAGTGCTTACCGGCAGTGTCTCCCAGAATTCTCTTGCAAGTCCTATGTCTCCCCTCCAACTCCCATGAAAATGGCTGCGTGGCGTTAAATGACGCCGCATTGCCATGACAACAGGACGCTGCGTGACGCCATGCAGCGTCACGTCATGTAGCGTTCCGTTGTTGGCGTCATTTGACGCCGTGCAGCCATTTTCACGGGAGTTGGATGGGGAGACAAGAAAGTTGCAGGAGAATGCCGGGAGGCGCCGTCGCACCTCGCCGCCGGTAATCCCTCGACAGTGGGAGGGGGGTGAGAGTGAGAGGGGGGTTGCATTTTTGGTCGTGTGGGGGGTGGGCGAGTGCCTTTTTTTCGGTCGAGGGACATTTTTTTACAATTTGTCGAGCCGTGTGTGTTTGTGTGTGTGTGTATGTGTGTATATGTATATGTATATATATATCTATATATATATAGATATATATATATACAGTGTTCGACAAACCTATACATTTGCTCGCCCCGGGCGAGTGGATTTAACCCCCGGGCGAGTAAATATTGGCCCAAGTAGCACACGTTTGGTACTAGGTGGCGAGTGGCGAGTAGATTTTTTGGTGATTTGTCAACCACTGTGTGTATATATATATATAACATGATTGGTTATTTCTAGTTAATGTCATATGCAATTAGAATCGCTGCATATAGCAGCTATTAACACTGCTTAATTCTTATGTTACTGAACAATTGTGAACGAAAACAATTAAATACACATTGCATTTAAGTATATACAAACACTACAAAGTATTGGTGCTATGTGTATAAATATAGGACATATTTAGAACTGAACAACATATACTGGCAATTAGGGTACTGTGGAATGTTTTACTCCAACTACATAGAATATATACAAACAGCCAGTTTAATTTGGAGACTTATCCGAGGGAGATAGGGAAACCATTATGTATATATTACATTAATTGTGTATCCAACAATTAGATAGTTAAACCTTGAGAGATATTACCATATCACACATTGTATATATATTCTTTAGATAAATTTCGTCATTCTACCCAAAAATCACCTGAGTGTCGATCGAAATTAAATACTATATAATCATAAGCGGGGTTCTGTAAAGTAGTTATAGGGTTAAGATTATGATTAATTCTTACATATAGATCATGAAACATTTGCATAGTTTACCATAGAACTTGAGCTTAATGCTCATAGTATATAACATTGGGACTTCCCCCTAGTATCTGTGGATCCCATATTCTGTCATCATAGATTATTCATTAGGGAATATGAAAGTTAATTGTTATTGTTTACCCCCCATTTTGACTCTATATAGGAGAGCTCGTATTGCATATATATATGGACATATTTACTCATGGTCAAGACCAAATATATATATAGACACTTAATGAAGAAAGTGTACCCAAAAAAGTGCACACAAAAAGAATTTACATTTTCTATGTACTCTAATTCAGTGATAATGATAACGTATTTTCTATATAATCACCCAAAATAATTTAAATTATTAATTGATATAGTGAATTTAAGATAAATTCCTAATATAATCCTATAATATATAGATTAATACATCTACTCATATGTTGAGTTATAACAGTGTATATATTCAATTTAGACAATGTGTAATAAAATATTAAATAAAGTGCATTGTATTTACGAAAAAAACGTGCAATAAACATAGATATTTGATTAATTGTTGCAGATAAATACAAATACGTGTGCCCGACATATATCAATTATACCTCTATTGTGACATTCACCTATAATGCATATTGATGCAAATAATTCTTTTATTCATATGTCTACATATACAGACGTATATCTTGTTCATCAGTACTACCAAAAAGGCATACATTTATGGCCCAAATTATATAGGCTCTATGCAATGAATGGGTGTATATATAGAGTGATTGTATTCTAGCAAATTCAGGGGAAATATTAACATATTGAATCATAGTGGACATAATATTATATGTGTCTTGATCACCTTAAAGTTTATTTTATGGTTGGGCAGTGGTGTATATGGGAATAAAGAGATGCCAAGTCTACACTGTAAATAGATAATTACTGCATACTGTTAGAATATCAGACCAGAGGTATATTACATACATAACAATAGAGAATCTGGATACAGATTCTAGAAACTTGGATGAATCATATCCACCTTTCAAATTCAACATTCTTGATACAGGTTAATGGAGGTTCTATATTTTGTATAACATCTTAACAACAATATTGCACAACTTATCCAATCACGGGCATCTTCAAACCTCGTGACAACGTATTTATGTGTGTTGATTATCACATTGTGGGTCCCCCAAATAAAGACATATATGAATGTAAAGGTCATGTGTAAAATCTAAAACCAGTTCTAATGTCCATTAGTACATAGTATGGAGTATTTTGGGTACAGAGCACATAGAGAAGTGATGGGAATGTATATTAGTCCTTTAGGAAGGATCCCAGGTCTATATCGATATTCATACCGTTAGGGATTAATGTTTTCATAGTGTAAATCCAAAACGTTTCTTGTCTTGAAATTTTAATGACCTGGTTCCCCCCCCCTCCAATTAGGATGAATTTTGTCAATACCAAAGAATTTTAACCCATTTGGGTTTTGGTCGTGGTGTTCCTTAAAATGTTTGGAAACACTATGCTGCATGAACCCTCGCTCAATGTTCTTTATGTGCTCTGCTATCCTCAACTTCAATTTCCTAGTTGTTCTCCCTATGTATTGTTTGTTACATGGACATTGTAACATGTAGATCACATAATTGGAGTTGCAATCTATGAAATCTTTTTATTTCAAACTCCATCTGTGTTACTTCTGATTTCACTTTCTTGAAAGATTTTTGCGTGTTAGGATTGATCTTACACCCTCTACATGTTTGGCATTTGAAAAAGCCATTTACTACACTTACTGGTTTAACACATTCTTTCCTTAGGCAAGTGGGTGCCAGTCTTTGTTTTAGATTTGGTGCCTTCGTGAATATTATTTCAGGATTTTTCGGCAATATCTGTTGTAACATTGGATCTTGATGGAGAATGTTCCAATGTTTATGGAATATTCTCCTAATATGTTGTGAAGATTCATTATATCTGGTGACAAATGGGATTGAGATTTTATCCTTCTCTCCTTTCCTGCCTTGTTCCTTATTCAGTTTGTATGTTAATAGCTCTTTTCTCTCCATTTGAGTCACTTTTTGGTAAGCTGTATCTACCACCTCCTTTTTGTACTTTCTTTCAGTAAACTTGTCCATCAGTTCATGTGCTTGTTCGTGATATGTGTGTTCCTGTGTACAATTCCTACGCACTCTTTGTAGTTGACCCAAAGGTATGTTATCAATCCATCTGTCTAGGTGACCACTATCTCCCATTAGGAAATTATGACAGTCTACTTCTTTTACATATGTCTTAGTTTCTAATACTCCATTGAGGACATATATAGACAAATCTAGAAATTC
>WSYH01003421.1:0-15918 GCA_036426205.1 Ascaphus truei
CGCATAGCTCCCTTCTGTCTGTGTCACTGTGTCACCCTGCGGGGGGAGGGACAGACTCATAGCTCCTTCTGTCTGTGTCACTGTGTCACCCTGCGGGGGAAGCGACAGACTCATAGCTCCCTTCTGTCTGTGTCACCGTGTCACCCTGCGGGGGGAGGGACAGACTCATAGCTCCCTTCTGTCTGTGTAACTGTATAATGGAGGCAGGGACAAACTCTCTAGTTTGGCCTTTTTGCTACCAGAAGAACTGTAGACACATCTAGCAGTGAATGTTGTTAACATGGTTAGAATCAAAGATGGTCACCATCACACTAATGATAACCTGTGCTTCCTTCCTGCAGCCATTGATCTTATCAACAGTTTACTGCAAGTGAAGATGAGAAAGAGATTCAGTGTGGACAAAGCTCTGAGCCATCCCTGGATGCAGGTACCTGTCTGAATCACTGTCACCCTGTGGTGGGAGAGACAGGACTGTCTGATCCTGCCCCTGATACTCTGCAGTCAGGAGGTCACCCTACATTAGATATAAACCCAGGACTGTCTGATCCTGCCCCTGATACTCTGCAGTCAGGGGGTCACCCTACATTAGATATAAACCCAGGACTGTCTGATCCTGCCCCTGATACTTTGCAGTCAGGGGGTCACCCTACATTAGATATAAACCCAGGACTGTCTGATCCTGCCCCTGATACTCTGCAGTCAGGAGGTCACCCTACATTAGATATAAACCCAGGACTGTCTGATCCTGCCCCTGATACTCTGCAGTCAGGAAGTCACCCTACATTACATATAACCCCAGGACTGTCTGATCCTGCCCCTGATACTTTGCAGTCAGGGGGTCACCCTACATTAGATATAAATCCAGGACTGTCTGATCCTGCCCCTGATACTCTGCATTCAGGAGGTCACCCTACATTAGATATAAACCCAGGACTGTCTGATCCTGCCCCTGATACTCTGCAGTCAGGGTCCCCCCATGTGCTGCTGAAAACAGGCGGGTAACAGACAGGAGGAGGAGGGCTTGTCTGTGTGCAGGGAAGGCCCCGCAGCAAGGCCCCGCCCCCTCTGCAAGACAGAGCATAGAAGCAGCAGCACGGAGCTTCTGGCCACCCGTGCACAGCTCTGCCTGCCCCCAGGTTTCCCCGCATGCAGCCTGCACCCCCCCTACATAATCTTGCGCCCCCCCCCATGAGGGCGCACCCCCCAGTTTGCGCACCGCTGCTTTAGTGCATAGGCCCCTAAGTCTCTAAATAGTTTGTTTATATCTTGGGGTAGATAGATAGAATAGAAAACACTTATAGTGTGTATGAGTAGAGCTATTGAGAGTGTTTTGTTTGTTGAGAATAATACCAGTCAGGTGGCTCTTCTACAATCTGACATATATTATATTATTATCTTCCAAATGTATTTCCCAATGGAAAAATCATATGAACCAAAACCAAAGGCAGAATACAGAATTACTGTAATGGCACTATAATGTCAACAACTACAGAGGAAAGAAACCTCACAGTCTTTATTTCAGCAGACTTTAAATAAGGCAAGGAATGTAACAAATCAATACGAAAGCCAGCCGGATGTTAGATTATATAGTGAGAAATACTGTATTAACAGCAGAAAGAGAGAGGGGGAATGCCACTTTATCGATTATTGGTGAGACCTCACTTATAAACTGTGTTCAATTCTGGAGACCATATTTCTGGAAAGGACATAAATAAATTAGAGATTGTGCATAAAAGAGCTACTAATGGTGCATACTCTGCAACATAAGACTTATCAGGAAAGACTATAGGACCTTAATATGTACATCTTAGAGGATAGAATGGAGGGGGTATATGATAGAAACTTTTAAATCTATAAAGGGATTCAACAAAGTACAGGAAAGAAGCATATTCCAAAGAAAGAGGAATGCTAGAACAAGAGGTCATTCTCTGAAGCTGGAGGGTGTCAGACAAAGGGAAAATGCACAGAAGTACTAATTTATGGAGAGTGTGGTAACGACACTGACTGGAACTGAGAGTTTGAAGCAGGGGAACCTGGTTCAATACCCAGTGTTGGCTCCTTGTGACCTTGGGCAAGTCACGTTATCTCCCTGTGCCTCAGATTGTAAGCTCCAAGGGGCAGGGACCTGTGCCTGCAAAATGTCTCTGTAAAGCGTTGTGTAAAACTAGCAGCACTATACAAGAACATGCTGTTATTATTATTATTATTATTGTTATTATGGAATACCCTCACAACAGATGTGGTAGGCTGTTACTACAGTCAGGGAATTCAAACATGCTTGTGATAGACATACAGTAAGGCTATCCTGAATATGGAAGAAAGCCAAGGATCTAACAAGGTCTGAGGTTTTGCAGCAGAAAATGGGCAGGAACGGGAGGCCAAGTGGTTCTGATCTGCCATCAAATTCTATGTTTCTTTACTTTGATGTGAACAACGAGTGCTGCATATGAAACAATTAAAGATGATTACATTAGAAACATTGTTTTTTTTTTTAAGAGTATATCCTCTTTTGTTTAATACAAGAATAGTGTGTAACTTTAGTTAATTTCATTATTTTGACAGGAAAAAGAACTCAGGGCACCAAGTAATGTGAAAAACGTGATAAATGAATGAGATATATCTGTGGGTGTACCATGCATGTGCAGGCAGCCAAAGCCAAAACTTGCCATAGTCGTGAGTTCTTGAGCAAACTAAAATCACAAATAAAAATGTTCTTTTATTGATGTAAACTAGCTGCTTCAAAATGCAATAAATCTGTTTCAATCAACCAGATTTTCTTTAGGACATAAACAGCCCCTTGTGCTCACAGGCGGGGCTGCCGAAAGCTATCCCAGGCACGGGAAGAAGTCATGAAAGGGAAGAAGACAGAAAGAAAGAGAGAAAAGGAGAAAAGAAAAATACATGCGGGGGAGAAAAAATGAGAACTACATTAAGGGGAAAGAGTGAGAAAGAGGAAGAAAAAGATGTCGGGGAGAAAATAAAGAGAGGATGACATAAAGGGGAAAAGGAGAAAGAGAAAAACAGGGGATTAAATAAAGAGAATAACATGAATGGAAAAAGGAAAAAGACTGGGAGATGGGCCTGGTAAAAAGAGAAATAAAGCACGTGTGAGAAAAGAGAGATGAGGGTGTAATAAGAGAAATATATGAGGGGAGAACAGAATGATATGAAGGGTATAAGAAGAGAAAGACAATTTGCGATGGAGAATAGAAATACATGGTGGAAGGAGAGGGGAGAGAAAACCTATACTAAGGGGGAGAGGAGAGAGAAATATGCTGGGGGGAGAGGTGAGAGAAAAACATGCTGGGGGAGAGGAGAGAGAAAGACATGCTGGGGGGAAATTAAAGACACATTGGGGGGGGGATGGAGAGAGAGAAGAAAAAGACATGCTGGGGGTGGGAAGAGGAGAGGGAAAGACATGCTGGAGAGGAGAGAGACAGACATACTGGAGGTGGTAAGAGGAGAGATGAAAAAACATGCCGGGGGGAGGAGAGAGAAAGATATGCTGGGGGGGAATAGAAAGATTTTCTGGGGGTGAGAGGAGAGAGAAAGATGCTGGGGAGAGATGAGAGACTGACATATTGGGGGGAGAGGAGAGAGACAGACATGCTGGGAGTAAGAGAGGATAAAGATGCTAGGGGAGAGATGAGAAAGACATGCTTAGGGGCGAGGAGAGAGAAAGAAACACTGGGGGAGAGGGGAGAGAGACATTCTGGGGGGGAGAAGACATGCTAGATGAAGGCATGACAGACATGCTGGGGGAGAGGAGAGAGAAAGGCATGCTGGGGGAGAGGAGAGAGAAAGACATGCTGGGGGAGAGGAGAGAGAAAGACATGCTGGGTTAGAGGAGAAAGAAAGACATGCTGGGCAAGAGGAGAAAGAAAGACATGCTGGGGAGAGGAGAGAGAGAGACATGCTGGGGAGAGGAGAGAGACATGCCGGTGGAGTTGAGAGAGAAAGACATGCTGGGGAGAGGAGAGAGAAAGACATTCTAGGGGAGGAGGAGAGAGAAATACATTCTAGAGGAGGAGGAGAAAGAAAGACATGCTGGGAGAGAGAAAGACATGCTACGGTAGGAGGAGAAAGAAATATATGCTGGTGGACATGGAAAGAGATAGACATCTTGGGGGGGAAGGGGAGGAGGAGAGCGAAATACATATGAGGGGAGGGAGAAACATACTGAGGGAGAGATAAAGATGCACTGGGGGGGAGAGGAAGACATGCTGGGAGAGGAAAGAGGCATACTGAAGGAAGAGGAGAGAGATACTGAAGGAAGAGGAGAGAGAAAGAGACAGTGGGGGGGAAGGAGGGGGAAGGAGTGAGAGAGAGAGAGAGAGAGAGAGAGAGACATTCTGGGCGGGAGAAGAGAGACATGCTAGGAGGAGGTGTGAAAGACATGCTGAGGGTAGAGGAGAGAGAAAGACATGCTGAGTCCAGAGATGGTGATCCTGTGAATGCAGGCACTATGGAGGCAGTCTCCTACCAGTTACCCACTCCCCCCTGGTGGCGCATGATGTCATCACGCCACGTCGCACTGGCGTCTTGATGTCACGATGTGGGCGTCGACTTCCTGGAGAATGGCAGCAACAGTCATGGAGGGGTGAGTACCCATTAGGTATATATAGTGGTTATTATTTGTGTATGCTGTAGCCCTCTCCTTGATAAAGGTAGTTTTCTGCCGAAACATTGGACCTTTTGGTGGCACATTAAATATTTTCTTTATAAGACAGTGTGCCTGCTTCCATTATCTGCACTTTGTTCCTCTGGGATGTCTGGACCTCCCTGGACCCTCCCTGTACACCGGCAGATAAGTACCCCCTCCCGCATCATATTGCAGTGTGCATGTACTTCTCTCTATGACAGTATAAAGAGGGAGGCCACATGGAAAATATAGAATGAGCTCATGGAGAAACTGCTACCTCAGGGACGGAACATGCTGTAGTAAAAAACAGAAGCAGAAATTGAAACTTTGGATGGTTGTGGATTCCCAGGATAAGGAACACAAATATAAATGAAAAGCAGTAGGAATGCTCATGGAGTAAGAAGAAGGTGGGGGGGAGGTCATATGGGAGATTGAGGAATTTTAAAGAGGTCCTCATTAAGGATTTTGGGTCAGTAAGAGGGAGTTGATTGAAGATGTGGAAAAAGTAAGTGCAACAAAATGGGCAAAATGGCTCCCAAAATGAAGGTCAAGCCCTGAGGCTGCCCATTCTTGTCAGTTTCTATGTGGCAACCAAGGGTTAAGATGGGACAAAGGGAGATGCCTATGTAAGTACAGTGATGTATAGCTAATTTTGTGAGTCTACAGACAGTCAGGGGTTAAACTGGACTTAATCTGAGAAAAGGTTGTAATCGCTGGTAATTGTGTTAAGAATGGGCATTGCTTGCCTGGGGATGCCCATTGTATCAGCATGTAGTATCACATAACTTATGTATTTTGTGCCTATTTCCTATACAGTATGTATATTATGTGCCCAATGTTGGTGAACCGAGGAGAGGTCGACCACCCACTTGGAGACCCCACAGAACAAAGCCAGAGTTTTGTTCTGCTCCGACAGTGTGACGCCAAGCACAGCAGGGTGCCTGGAGCCCTGGGCTGACTACTTGTGGTTGAACAGGGCCTCGTCAAGGCTAATGCAATTGGACAGGTTTAAAACTGCCTTTCTATTCCGTGACACTCCCTGTGAGCAGGGTTTTTTGGCTGTAACTATGCCACCTCATCTGATTGGCCCGTTTCTGATGCACAGCTCGCCCCTGAAATAAACGCTCCCGATTGGCTTGCAGCCATCCTTCTATTATTCTGAATGGGCCAAGAGAGTTGTAACTACCCTAACTGATCGAGAGTTTCCGAGGCTAAGGGAAGGATTAAAGAAAAACCTGGTGTAGGGGTCTGATGCGACTGTCTGAGCTACGTGCTCGCTATTAGGATCAGAGTTCCCGGAGCTAGCAGATAACTCTTTGGGCTGCAGACCATACTGGAGCCAATATGAATACAGCTTGGTTGTGAGTGTCATTAGAGAGAGACCCCTGTGGATAATATCAGCCCAGCTGAGGTTACCAGTGGGCTGTCCCGGAGGAGAGTTACATGGGAGAACTACGCCTCCACGGGATCTCACGTTAATCACTACTTCCCTGAGAATAATCTAATCCATTTGGTGCACCTAGCTTTGGTGGGTTGCAGCCTCAACAACACCAGCAGAGTAGCCAAGAGGCCACAATCCTCGGGACTTTTACTTAAAGTAGGTAGAGGACTGTTTGCCTGTTTGGACTGAACTTTGGGCTAACTGGAGATACCCTACATAGAATGTATCGCCTAGGATCGCAAGCTTCGGTGGCAACCTAAAGAAAAGGAACAGCACTGATTGTGATTACTTGCCTGTTCTGATATAGCTGTACTGGGGTGTGGGATACCTTGTTATTGTACCTGTTAATAATAACCCCAAAACATATTAGCTCCTTGTGTCTGGCTAGTGGAAACCTGTGTCTTGGATCAGTCTCTCCAAGGGAAAGGCAGGGAATATCGAAGAATTGAATCTATCCTACAGGCTCTGGTGGCAGCAGACATTGACTTCTCTGGACACAGATCGGGGATCTCTGCCAGTGATGTGAAAGTAAGATTTATGGAAGTTGGGAAAAGCTGTACTTATAGTATGGCATGTGACAATGATGTAAGAAGGTTCCCTGTGAAGGATGGGGAAGCTGCAGGGAGAGAGGCTGGCAGAGAACATGGGAGCAGCAAGAGGGAACCCTCTGAGGGTAGCTTTGATAAGTATAAGGACAGAGAGGGTGAGTTGACTGAATCCTATACAAATATAGCATGTGTCTTCACAAATTTTGCAATAGCGCTTAGGGCATCATGCAGTAAAGTCCGATAGAAAAAAAATCGTCAGGGATTTTAAATCTCCATTTTTGACAGCGTTGCTATCACAGTATGCAGAAAGCTCTGAATACCAGTGATAGCAACATTTGCAAATGATAAGTAACCAGCGGCGTGATGCTCGACGCTCTGAAAATGTGAAAATGGTGTGGTGTGTAAATAAACGTTTTTGCCATTGTGCGACAATCTCTCGAGACAAGTAATTTCTAAAGTGGCCTATTTAAATGGTCGATTAATTGTAATCTTTCTCTGTGTTGTTGGGAGTGAGTGAGAGACAGACAGAGCTAGGCATTTGGTGGATTTTGAATTGCTCGATTTGTCGTGAATTTTGGCTGTCTTCTGTTGTTTTGTTTAAATATTTTTTGTCTTGTGATTTTGAAAGTTTTTTGTGAGTGTGTCCTTTAATTTATTTCTCTGTTATTAGTGAGTGGCTGAGGTATGGACGGGAAGCGTGGGAGTCAGAGCAGTGATGGTGGGGTGACTTTTGGGGTGAGTGGTGGTGCTGAGGTATAACAGAGTGCTCACCACAAACAAGGCGTGACCGCGAGGGGATTTGATATTACACCGACCCACAGCTGCTTGGGCACGACAGGAGTGTAGATTGGTCCAGGTAGCCGGGTCAGGGTAGGAGAGGTCTGGATGGTCAGTAATACTTGCCGAGGTCAGTAGGAGGAACTTAGCCATGGTCTGGATTGGAGAGAGGTGGATAGTAGTGGTACTTTGCCGAAGTTAGTATTGGAGAGGAGTGGATCGTCGAGGAGCTAGCCGGGGTCGGGCTGGAGAGGTGCGGATGGTCGTACGTAGCCGAGGTCAGGAGAACAGAAGAGAGGAGTCTGGAGGAGAAGCAAGAATCTGGAAGCAGACAAGACTGTGGAGGCAAGACAGCAGTGAACACTTCGCTTGTAGGAAGGTTTATGCACAGCCGATGAACCAGTGAAACGGCTGAGCATATAAGGCATACAGGATCCAATGAGGACAAGGCGAGAGGGGGCGCGTGAGGAGCGCCTGCTGAGATTGGTTGATGAGGTGCAGGAGACAGGTGTGGGAGGGCTTAGAGGCGGAGGCTGGTGATGCGTACCTGCGCGCATAGAGCGGGGATCCCATGTATACGTGATGCGCCAATGACGCGCCCGTGCTGGCGCAAACCAGAGGCGGGGCCAGAGGAGTCCGTATTAATACTCGGGCATGACACACGTGTGGCCATAGACCGGCTGGTAGATGGCCCAGGTGATGTGCCGCAGGAGGCGGGGGAAGCTGAGCACCCGATAGCGAGCCGAGGTAAGCGAGAAGCGCGCCGAGGGTATGTGGACTCATGGATCCTTACATGAGGTGAGTGGTGTTCGGTTGAGTCGGCATGGGAGTGTCCGTGGGAGACAGGGGAGTGATGGTGTTGTGACTGGTGTTGTGAGTGGTGGTGCTCAGGGGAGTGGTGTTCGGTTGAGTAGGCATGGGAGTGACCATGGGAGTGATGGTGGGGTGAGTGGTGGTGGGGTGACTGGTGATGGCGGGGTGACTGGTGGTGGTGGGGTGAGTGGTGGTGGCGAGATTGTGAAGCTCCTGCTGTCTGTTCCATTGGAAGAAGGGGAGTCCAGTTAGGAGCAGCCGAGCTCAGTGGTTGCAGCTGGCCGTACGAAGTGCTTTGAAAAGAAAATAAATCTTTGTTTTAACGATGAGGAAGATAGAGTCCTTGTCATTGGTATTTTGGAGCATTATGACCAGCTGTATGGAATTTAGTAGGTAAGAAAATCATTTGTAATTACTGTCACAATAATTCTTGATATCTATTGGCTAACATACTGTATCTGCATGCACATAGAACTGATATTTACCTATAAATATCAATGTTTAGATATCCACATGCTATCATTGAGTGCTGACAACCAGGTTATCACTTAAAGATGTTTTCAATTTGATGTAAATATGATATATACTCATATTGAAATGTAGCTAATTATGCCTCAAAATCTTGTTAATCTTCATGTGCCATAGATACGACTTTGCAAACAGCATATCAAATAAATGTTACAATTGTTCACTTTTTTTTATCATTTTATTTTATTATAAGATATGTACATGAACACATGTTTTTGGGTTGTATATCTAAAGGCAAAACATCATACAACGTGCGAAAGGATTTGTGGGATGAGATAATCCAGTCTGTATCTGCCTGTGGAAATCAAGTAAGAACTCATGACAATTGCCGAAAATGATTTGAATGAAAATTGAAGGCTAAATTGCAAAGTCAACGTTTATATGCTTCAGGCACTGGAGGATGACCTCCTGCCCCCCATCTAAGTTTGATTCTTTTGGAAGAGCAGCTGAGTGCAACATTGACGGCCATCTTGGTTGAAGGCTTGGGTGGGTATAGGGATATCGGTGTGTGCGATCACAGTACTTTTACAGGAATTAAGTTTTTCACTTGACATTTATACAAATTATAAGTATACACTATCATGACTAGTCAATAATTATTATTCTGTTAGGATATCATGAGTTCATAGTCTACGTGAGCAGAATACTGTACTACTTCTTACATACAGTTCATTCTGTGAATATACATAAACACTATTACATACCCCTTCACACATATCTGCATTCACATAGTATGTACAGTAGTAGTGTTAACATACTATTTGTAAGTTGTTCATGTGGTAAATAAAAAAAATATTGATATGTAGCCTAAACAGCTAATGTTGATCAGTTAAACTGTCTCATATACAAAGAGTCTAATGAATTATAGTCTTATGTTCCAAGAAATCAAGATAATGTTAACTTTACATACTTGCCCTTATTAACATTTTTTTTGTCAACTCTACATAGTGGCCCCTGCATCCCAGGTCGGCTCACAGGTGCCAGGCCCTACATCACAGATGTTATCCCAATTAATTGAAGGTGAGCCCATCAATTGATACGAAAATTTTGTGGCACCTGCTATGCCACAACTACACATTTATATGACCATGGTAAAGTTGCAGGTGTGACTGACATAAACATAGTTTGAATGTAAAAAAACATTACACTTACAGTATGATGTTGCAGTCACCTTTAAATTTTGTTGATGTGTCAAATCATTTAATATTTGTGAGATCTCACAAGTAATTATGTTGCTTGGCTGCATGTCAGACTCAATAGGTACCATTTAAATTTCAATAAATTAGTCATGCACAATTGTCCAGCAGCCATGTCATTAATTATGAGTCTGAGGTGATTGACAATTGACAATTAAATCAGCATGCATTGTATCAAGGAACTATGTGACGGTTACTTTCTCTGGGACATTCAATTAATGTTGTCCTCATTTGTTATCATATATACCATCTCCTGGAAGCAGAGCGGGATTATCCGATTCACCGTGCCTGACATTCTCTACAGATCCTGAGAGTCCAGGAATAAGCCATGTGCAACCTTCTCGTTATAATCTTGATCGGGCCCACCAGGAGCAATTGGCTTCAATTGGCTTCAATCGAGCAATCAGAAGATCGTTTGTTGCAATCCAACTTATCACGTCATGAAGAATTGATGGGGCTTCATAACCAAATGCTATCTGAAATAAGAAACATCAAAGAAATTTTCATCAGGAATAGTGATGAGTTTAAAATACTTAACAGTTCGTTGCAATCGATAGCTCAAAGTTTAATTAAACAAAATGAGCTTTGTGCCTCTGTATTACGCTATCCTGCTGCTATCAGGTTCTGTAGATGCTGCAGTTTTTTCGTCTGAAACATCGATTCTACATTCACCACAACCACTAATTGCACAATTTGCACCACCAGTCATTGTCGTGGCTCCGCAAACAAAAATAGAATTGTCTCCACAAACAGTTAGTGATTTGTCTCCTACAACAATAATTCAAGCTTGTCCGAAGACCGGAATTAAAGCGTCTTATCAAACAGGAAGTGAAGCTTCTCTGCCAGCAGTAGATGTTATTGCACAGGCACCTGAAACAACAATAACATTGAGAGGACAGAAAAGAAAAGCAGTTAGAAAATACTAGAGTTCACTTTCGTCAACATGGAAAAAATGTAAACAAACACACCTTATGAAGGCCACGTTAACGCAGCACCATTGAAACAACAACCTTGGGTCATAATGGCACTGCCAACAGCACACTTACAACTACAGAATTCTTTCCTCACTGCAGTGCCTCCAGTACCATTGGCAGAGACACCTGTCATCCCTCCAGTGGCTCCTGTACCATTCGCACAGACACCTGCCATCACTGCAGTGCCTCCAGTACCATTGGCAGAGACACCCATCATTACTCCAGTGCCTCAAGTCAGGACAAATGAAAGGAGCAGGGTCCCCCCCCCCCACCCCAACCCATAGCGCACCTACCACAATTTTTTTTAGCGCAACTTTTACTTAACTGTTTTTTGTTATTGTTAATATGGAAGAGGGTGACTGACTGTCAGGGTGGATGACTGCCAGGGTGACTGGGTGGGTGAGTGCCTGGGTGACTGCCTGGGTGGGTGACTGGGTGACTGACTGACTGCCTGTGTGGGTGACTGACTGCCTGGGTGGGTGGGTGGGGTTGACGGACTGCCTGGGTGGATCACTGACTGCCTGCCTAGGTGGGTGACTGACTGTCTGAATGGGTCTGACTGTCTGGGTGACTGACAAACTGCGTGGGTGGATCACTAACTGACTGAGTGCCTGGGTGGCTGACTAACTGAGTGCCTGGGTGGGTCACTGACTGACTGCCGGCTTTGGGCGACTGACTGCCTAGGTAGGTGACTGACTGAGTGCCTGGGTGGGTGACTGACTGACTGCCTGGGTGACTGACTGACTGACTGGGTGGGTAAATGCCAGGGTTGGTGGGTGACTGACTGCCTGGGTGGGAGTGTGACTGCCATGGGTGACAGCCTGGGTGGGTGGGAGGGTAGGTGATTGCATGCATGGGTGGGTGATGTGTGTGGCTGACTGTGCACGTGGGTGGGTGGCCCCAATACATTTTAGAAAAGACCACCACCACATTTTTAAAAGACCCCCACCACCCCAATACATATAAACAATACTCCCACCTCCCCATTCCATTACATATATGTGTGTGTGTGAGAGGGAGTATGTGTGGGAGTGTGTGTGGGAGTGTGTGTGTGAGTGAGTGTGTGTGTGTGTGTGTGACACCAGAAGTATCCACCCACCGATCTAGTCAGTCAGTCACCAGTCAGTCACCAGTCAGTCACTCACCCACCCAGTCAGTCAAGGGTCAGTCACCCACCCACCCAATGACCCAGTCAGTCCCCCCACCCACCCAGTCAGTCAAACCCAGTCAATCGAGTCAGTCACCCACCCACCCAGTCAGTCACCCACCCAGTCACCCAGTCAGTCAGTCACCCACCCACCAACCCAGTCAGTCAACCAAAGTCACCCACCCAGTCACCCACCCAGTCAGTCAGTCACTCACCGAGACTAGTCACAAACTCACCCAAAAGAGTAGTCACACAAGACTAGTCACATACTCACTCACTTGAGACTAGTCATACACTTACTCACCAACCCACGCAGAATAGTCACACACTCATCCACCCACCGAGACTAGTCCCACACTCAACCACCCAGACTAGTTGCACACTCACACACACACTCACACACACAATTGCCAGGTCAGGGTAGGAGCGTGTAGGATCGTAGAGGTACTTGCCATATTCAGGATTGGAGAAGTCAAGAGTAGTCAAAGTCCAAAGCCAAGGTCGAGGATGAGAGAGAGGAGAAGTCCGATAGGCGAGCCGAGGTCCAAGGGTGCTAGAGATCAGGAATCCGGGTACAAAGCTGGGATCTGGGTACAGGAAGACAAAACACACTGCGAGGTAGCGTGTAGCAAGCACGGCGAGCAAGGATATGCACGGCAAGCAAGGGTATGTTCGATCATGGCAACTATCAGTTGAGAAATACATTGTTCATGAACTATCCCAGGAAGAAGCGATGTTCACAGAGTGGTGTCTCATCGCAGACTCAAGCACAGAGCCAAATACAGTATGATTGCAAGCAGGAGCTAACTACTATGAGAATGTTCCGAACTTACCAGCCCAAAATCAGGGTGTTGGGGAATATATTAGACAATCTCCGTACATGGCTCAGCCCATGCACAAGGCAGAAAACAATGAGGGCGAACAAAGCAACGTTGGCAATGAGGTTGATATTCTTCAGAATCCCATGATTGACTTGACAAAGTTGAGACATTAGGGGGTCTGGCATAACAACATAACAGCATTTAGGATGAAGCCATTTTGTGTGAATATTTCAATCCGCCATCTTGTCTTGTCTTTGTGAGTCTAATTTCTGTGTTTCATTTCTGTATAAACAAATGTGTGAAACAGGAATGGAATTTTTTCGCTCCTAGCTAAATTTATTGACCCTTCCTCATCCAATCAGCTTCAAATTAATAGAGTAAACAGGCTAAAAGTTATGAGAACCCATGAGATAAACTTAGATTCTCGCAGTGAACTTAGTTCTCACACAAATGCCAGGTGGTAGGATAGGCACATCCCATTTAACCCCAGAATGGTTTCTAGCTGACAGGCAGTTATACAATATTGTTATGTATTACAAAATGAGGTAATATTAATGACGCACAAGCCCCCATTGAGGGAGGACACTTTTTAGGATTTAGGGTATAAATATATGGCATACCATGTTTATTGTTTAGAGAGCTTTTGTTTTGAAGCTGTCTCCGTTGTGCACTTGACTTGAATAAATTCACGTGTTATTCAAAATAACCTCAGACTGTGTTTTTTATTTACGCTTTTCACAGATGGCGCCCGAATAGGGACTCAATATCATCGGAATCGAGCACCCGGATGAATCACTCCTCCATCACTCAAACCTGAGCGCTCATATGAATCAAGGTAAGGCTACCTGCATTTTTTAGACAAACAGCCTGATTAAATTGTTTTGAGTGGTGCATGGAGCTGATTTTTGAACGGTGTCTTATCTGATGTGACGAGTAAGAATCCCTAGCAGTTTCACGTGAATTTATTATTCTCTGTTCCTGTATTCATTTTAAAGTGTAAGAGTTGTTAAGAGTTGTTAGGGGCTAAGGTAAGAGTCCCGTTAAAGGTTTTGATGTTTTGGTGATGAAGGTGAGTGTTTGTGTGCTTAAAGGGATTGTTTTCAGACCGTCCTGGGTTGTGATAAATATTTTTGTTGTCTGAGCAGGACGGGTCCCTGATTGTACATTTGCTCTGTTTTGTCATTTACATACCAAGTGAGTTATTCATGGAAATCTGGTTAGAAAGTCTTATCTGTATCCATGGTATAAAAGTATAAGGTTTATCAGGACTGGGTTGGACCCGCTGAAGTGATTCAAGTTTTTCTTTGGTATAGTTATAATGAGAAAATGTGATTGGGGAACAGTCTTGTGACAGGTCCTTATTTGCATATTTACACTATTCAGAACAATAACATGCCAAAAGAGTTGTACGTAATCAGCTTGCGTTGATTATTGTAACGCTAAATTGTACAGGTCAATTAAATTTGATTTCTGTAACCGAAGAAGTATTGTACAGGTCAATTAAATTTGATTTCTGTAACAGGGAATAATGGGAAACCAAAAATTCTCAAAGGATTGTGTGTCTGCAGACGAAAATAATAAAGAATGAATACAGAGAACGAAAAGAGACAATATAAATATATTTTGTTGGCCAGTGAATGGCACTGTTTGTACTATTATCAACTAATTGCGCAGATGTTTAAATGAAAGAGGGGTCTTTTTCTGTGGGATTGATAAGCTCAGGGAGCGCCGTCTCATGTGTTTTTGAATCCCACAGGGAAACATACCTTACGTTAATATGGGTCAAAAGAATTATGTTGAGGGACAGAAGGGTCCCGCTGCATTAATTTTTACCATTGCCAGGACAGAAGTTAATATAATAACAAGTGAAAAAGAAAGTGAATATGAAAGAAATAGCAAGTGAATTTGCCGATAGATAATTAAGGCATATGTGTTGTTGAGGAAGTAGATATTGAGGGTTATTTTTATGACAGGTTTATATGCAGAAATTGGGATAAAATTAGAGACTGTGTGTATATTGTTTGGAAGGGACATAAAGTGTTATAAGTGTAAAAAGGTAGGACATGTTGCCAGTAATTGCAGAGCAGCCCTAAGAGAGAGAGTAGAAGAAAAAGAATGGAATTTAAAAGGTTTGTTCGTACTGGCCACACGAATGGGTCTTTTGAACCAGAAAATATTCTTTTTCCTTCTGTTTTAATGGCAACTAGAAAGAGAATAAAAGCAGGTTATTTATATGAGAAGCTGATTCGCTGTGTAGGAGAGAAGTTTGTGTCTATGTTCTTTGTGTCTGTATTGTGGTTTCTGTATTGTGTGTAAACCAGTAAAAACATGTCAATTGCATTTCTATAGGATTAGGATATGTTGGAGAGATTTTAAGCTTGCACGTATTGTTTAAATTATATAGGGTGTGTTCATAAGTTGATCTAACCTCAGTTTAGTTCATTGTCCCATTTTTATTTTTGAAAGGTCATATTTTTTATTTTTGAGAGGCCATATGTGTGTTGCACCTCCACCGAGAGGAGGGGGTCACCCAGGGGGTGTGTCAGCCACAAGGAAAGGATCATAAGTCAGCCATGTTGACCATCGCAGACATTGTCTGTTCTGATATTCTGAGTGAATGATGTATACAATGCGTGCAGGGGTGAGGATCATGCATTTTGCTTCCACAGATACCAAACCCCTTCAATTCTCAGTAATAGCTGAAAATATATGATGATAGAGATAGGTGCCATTTCCTTTATCTAGCAACTGCATATCCAAAGAAAGGTTGTGTAAGGAATCCGCTCCTCGGTTTAATGTTTGCCTTAACTTGCAGACACTGACAAAGTTGAGACATTAGGGGGTCTGGCATAACAACATAAGAGCATTTAGGATGAAGCCATTTTGTGTGAATATTTCAATCAGCCATCTTGTCTTGTCTCTGTGAGTCTTAATTTGAATATTTCAATCAGCCATCTTGTCTTGTCTCTGTGAGTCTTAATTTTTGTGTTTCATTTCTGTATAAACAAATGTGTGAAGCAGAGAAGGGAAT
>WSYH01003421.1:16030-67585 GCA_036426205.1 Ascaphus truei
GTATTACAAAATGACATCAGCTTTAGTATTGTTATGTATTACAAAATGAGGTAATATTTAATGACGCACAAGCCCCCATTGAGGGAGGACACTTTTTAGGATTTAGGGTATAAATATATGGCATACCATGTTTATTTTTGAGAGAGCTTTTGTTTTGAAGCTGTCTCCGTTGTGCACTTGACTTGAATAAATTCACGTGTTATTCTGTTTCAAAATAACCTCAGACTGTGTTTTTTATTTACGCTTTTCACAGATGGCGCCCCAATAGGGACTCAATATCATCGGAATCGAGCACCCGGATGAATCACTCCTCCATCACTCAAACCTGAGCGCTCATATGAATCAAGGTAAGGCTACCTGCATTTTTTAGACAAACAACCTGATTAAATTGTTTTTGAGTGGTGAGTGGAGCTGATTTTTGAACGGTGTCTTATCTCATGTGACGAGTAAGAATCCCTAGCAGTTTCACGTGAATTTATTATTCTCTGTTCCTGTATTCATTTTAAAGTGTAAGAGTTGTTAAGAGTTGTTAGGGGCTAAGGTAAGAGTCCCGTTAAAAGTTTTGGTGTTTTGGTGATGAAGGTGAGTGTTTGTGTGCTTAAAGGGATTGTTTTCAGACCGTCCTGGGTTGTGATAAATATTTTTGTTGTCTGAGCAGGACGGGTCCCTGATTGTACATTTGCTCTGTTTTGTCATTTACATACCAAGTGAGTTATTCATGGAGATCTTGTTAGAAAGTCTTATCTGTATCCATGTTATAAAAATATAAGGTTTATCAGGACTGGGTTGGACCCGCTGAAGTGATTCAAGTTTTTCTTTGGTATAGTTATGGTGAGAAAATGTGATTGGGGAACAGTCTTGTGACAGGTCCTTATCTGCATATTTACACTATTCAGAACAATAACATGCCAAAAGAGTTGTACTTAATCAGCTTGCGTTGATTATTGTAAAGCTAAATTGTACAGGTCAATTAACAGTTGATTGCTGTAGCCGAAGTATTGTACAGGTCAATTAAATTTGATTTCTGTAACCGAAGAAGTATTGTACAAGTCAATTACATTTGATTTCTGTAACAGGGAATAATGGGAAACTAAAAATTCTCAAAGGATTGTGTGTCTGCAGACAAAGATAATAAAGAATGAATACAGAGAACGAAAAGAGACAATATAAATATATTTTGTTGGCCAGAGAATGGCACTGTTTTGTACTATTATCAACTAATTGCGCAGATGTTTAAATGAGAGAGGGGTCTTTTTCTGTGGGATTGATAAGCTCAGGGAGCGTCATCTCGTGTGTTTTTGAATCCCACAGGGAAACATACCTTACATTAATAGGGGTCAAAAGAATTATGTTGAGGGACAGAAGGGTCCCGCTGCATTAATTTTTACCATTGCCAGGACAGAAGTTAATATAATAACAAGTGAAAAAGAAAGTGAATAGGAAAGAAATAGCAAGTGAATTTGCCGATAGATAATTAAGGCATATGTGTTGTTGAGGAAGTAGATATTGAGGGTTATTTTTATGACAGGTTTATATGCAGAAATTGGGATAAAATTAGAGACTGTGTGTATATTGTTTGGAAGGGACATAAAGTGTTATAAGTGTAAAAAGGTAGGACATGTTGCCAGTAATTGCAGAGCAGCCCTAAGAGAGAGAGTAGAAGAAAAAGAATGGAATTTAAAAGGTTTGTTCGTACTGGCCACACGAATGGGTCTTTTGAACCAGAAAATATTCTTTTTCCTTCTGTTCTAATGGCAACTAGAAAGAGAATAAAAGCACGTTATTTATATGAGAAGCTGATTCGCTGTGTAGGAGAGAAGTTTGTGTCTATGTTCTTTGTGTGTCTGTATTGTGGTTTCTGTATTGTGTGTAAACCAGTAAAAACATGTCAATTGCATTTCTATAGGATTAGGATATGTTGGAGAGATTTTAAGCTTGCACGTATTGTTTAAATTATATAGGGTGTGTTCATAAGTTGATCTAACCTCAGTTTAGTTCATTGTCCCATTTTTTATTTTTGAGAGGCCATATTTTTATTTTTGAAAGGTTATATTTTTTATTTTTGAGAGGCCAAATTTTTATTTTTGAAAGGTCATATTTTTTATTTTTGAGAGGCCATATTTTTATTTTTGAAAGGTCATATTTTTTATTTTTGAGCGGCCATATTTTTATTTTTGAAAGGTCATATTTTTTATTTTTGAGAGGCCATATTTTTATTTTTGAGAGGCTATACATTTTTTCGGTTTTATTGCTGTGTAGAGAGCTCCATTTTTAACTTTGAGCTGAAGTTTCAATCCAGTAATTAATATTTAGAAGACGGAGAAACTGTTTTGTTATCTGTTTTGCACTTTCAAGGTCTTTTTTGGCGAAACGCCCGGGCTGGCAAACTGCCCAAGATAAACATGCTCTGAAATTTTTCTCTGAGTGTCTTTAAAAAATAACGCTGTCAGTGTGTTCGGCACTGTGCAAAGAGATTATATTACAAGAAATTTAGTGTGAAGTCCTATACAAAAGCATTTGACTATTATCTGAATATGTGATATATTTTATAATTTTTAACCATTTATTTTTCCATAGGTGTTCTATTTTATTATAAGAAGTAGTTATTGTTAAAATATTTTTAGAATGTTTTGCCAAAGTGGTGCATTGGGAGTCACCTCTCGTGTTTGGATATGTTCTAGGTATAGAGTTAAAGGACAGGTGAAACATAGTTACAAATACAGTTACAGAAGTGAGCAGGGTATATATTATATGCAAGGCATTTCACATTTTTAGCAGAATAGTTACAATGGGGTGTTTGGGGTGGAGGCCTGACTGGAATTGGCTTGGGGCATTTGTCTTAGTATAGTAATTGTTTAATTGGGAGTGAACACATTTTTGTCCATGACTTTGGATAGTAGTGTATGAATTTATATATAGCGTCAAAAATGTTCTCAGCACTTCATAAAGAATACAGTAGAGGGAATTATAATAGAATAGTAAGTGCAGCAAAATCAGACAATAGGAAAGGAAATCCCTGCCCTTAAGAGCTTACAATCTAAGGTTTAAGGGAAATTTACAGAGATAGCAGGTGAGGGAATAAGTGCTGTAGATGGCAGTGCTTGGCCACAATGGGTGTGGTAGGAGTGACTGTGTGTGAAATAATAGCCATGAGTGCAGGCTATTGGGATGTTTAATTTGTGGGGCAAGTTTTAAGGTTAGTTAGTATTTTATGAAAAGGTTGATACCATTTGCATCGGAGGAGATGATAGTGAGGCATGAATGAGAGCAAGTGTGTATTGGGAGAAGAGATATTGGTCTGTAGTTTGAGACAGTGTTTTTGTCCCCACTTTTGAAGTTTGGGACAGCTCTGGTAGTTTTCCAGGTCTTAGGGATATGGCCTGTAGACAGGATAGAGTTGATTATGGAAGCAATTGGTTTGACAATGACTGAGGCCCAAAGCCTTAGGAACTTAGATTGTAGTACAGTAAAGTCCACATTAGCTGCTTAGTTTTAAATATGAGGAGCATTAATAGGAGATACCTCTGTCTATATGCGGATGTTAAGACAGTAGTAAACACATTGATACAAGAATTTATTCCTAGGTATAAATTATCTCCCTATGGGACACTTATGGGATGACTTATGACTATCAGTAGTTCAAAGGAACAAATTAAGGACCATCTATTGGTAATAAATCAATTAATAAGTATTGTATGCCACTAATACATTTTTTGAGTCTCTCTAGGCATAAGGTATGATAAAAGTGCACCTACACGAGACGGAGTTAAAGGTCAAGTAGTTCCTAAACAAGCATGCTCTTCATCCCAGATGAAAGGGCCCATACTAACCACCAATACAGCAATTCAAGTGGCAGAGTTCTTTCCATGGACCCAAAGTACAGTAAAGCTCGTTCCAGCTCCACCAAAGACCAAAGTCACCTAAAGCACAGCCGCATCAAGTTAACGTTTTGACGAGACATAAACTTTGACCGTTAACCAACGAGGAAAATAAGATACCAGGCAGAGGCCTGATCTTATCAGGAATATTTCATTTTTTAAAAGACTCAAAACATTCTATTTTTTCAGAGACTCAATATTTCTGATTTCTATCAGAACATTTCATTTTTCAGAGACTCAATATTTTTATTCTTTAGAGTGTGTTTAAGTTAGAAATTTAAGGTGTATGTACAATTGAGCCTTGATGGGAGGATTGGTTTCCTGGAAGCGTGGCTTGTGAAAGCTCTTGTATGTGTTTTGGCAGTACTCATCACTCTCTATGTATGTGTCATATGCAGCAAAACTTTGATCCAGAAGTGTGTTGCACCTCCACCGAGAGGAGGGGGTCACCCAGGGGGTGTGTCAGCCACAAGGAAAAGATCATAAGTCAGCCATGTTGACCATCGCAGACATTGTCTGTTCTGATATTCTGAGTGAATGATGTATACAATGCGTGCAGGGGTGAGGATCATGCATTTTGCTTCCACAGTTACCAAATCCCTTCAATTCTCAGTAATAGCTGAAAATATATGATGATAGAGATAGATGCCATATCCTTTATCTAGCAACTGCATACCCAAAGAAAGGTTGCTTGCATAAAATAAGGTTTTTAGTATTATGTGTATAATTTCTGTATTTTCCCATTTTTTAAGGGAACCTCTTTAAAGGGTGTATCACACACTAGGAACAAGAATCAATTTATGGGTCAAGTGTCTCCACCAAACAATGAAACCTGTGTAAAAATGTATGTTCAGTCAGATAACAATTTACAGGAAGGATGTGGTCTTAATTTTGCAGTTTTTAATTTTCATCATTAAACCAAGAACATGTTCAGATCAGGCTTATGGCCTTACAAAACAGAATGGCTTTAGATTAAATTTTTGCATCAAAAGGAGGTGTATGTGCCCTAATTAAATAACAATGTTGTGTTTTTATCCAAGATCAGAGTGGCAAGGTTCAACATGAGTTAGACAAGATAGAAGAAATTCAAGAAAGACTTAGGAAGGAAGGTGACACAGACTGGGACCCTTTGGGGCTGACTGGATTGGTAGGATCACTAGGAGCGAAATTTTTGAATGCAGTAATGTGTGTGATTGTGATACTCGTTGTCATCTATGTTTGTGTTACGTTTGTCAAAGGCATGATCCACAAATGTGCCACCCCCTCTGCAGACATAATGCCATTGTTTGCAGAACCAATCTACAGCAGTCCCTTGAAGAAAGAAGATGCCAAGTACAATGTTCTAACTCTGGAAAAGAATTTGGCTATTACGCCATACGAGACTATGACTACATTTGGCAGGCACCCTCGTGCACTGTCCTACACCCTCAAGCAGCATTATGAGATGATGGAGCACCCTCGTGCCTCCCAACGTGTTTCTGGACTAAAATCATACCAATAATTCTCAAAAAACAATGTTTTAAAGAATCAGAGGAGGGACTGACAAAGTTGAGACATTAGGGGGTCTGGCATAACAACATAAGAGCATTTAGATGAAGCCATTTTGTGGTGATTTTCAATCAGCCATCTTGTCTTGTCCTGTGATTCTTAATTTTTGTGTTTCCTTTCTTATAAACAAAATGTGTTGAAAGCAGAGAAGTGAATATTTTCGCCTCCTACCCTAGCTGAATTATTTGACCTTCCTATCCATCATCTTCAATTAAAAGTGTAAACAGGCTAGATATTATGAGAAGCCTGTTAGTAAGGCTAGATAACCTGTTTCTCACACAGTGTGCCAAGTGCAGAACTGACATCACATTTCACCCCATAATGATTTTTTAGCTGACAGACAGTTATCGCGTATTGTTATGTCTTCCAGCAATGACATCAGTTTAGGTAATTGTTTATGTGATTACAAATGAGGTAAATATTTAATGACGCAAGCCCATTGAGGGAGGACACTTTTAGGATTTAGGGTATAAATATATGGCCATACGCATGTTTATTTTTGGAGAGCTTTTGTTTGAACTGTCTCCGTTGTGCACTTGACTTGAATAAATTCATCGTGTTATTCTGTTTCAAAATAACCTCAGACTGTGTTTTTTATTTATGCTTTTCACAACACTCACAGTGATATTCTGGCATTGATTTCCATAGGGACACTCGGTATAATTCTCCAGGTGTGGTGCTTAAAAGCAATGTTGCTTGAGGTGCAGTGTATGAATCCCAAGCATAGAATAAAATAGAAGAGCAGGATAGTGCAGATGGTCACAATGTATTCAAACAGGGAAAAAATCAAGCCAAATAACTCATTTTAACCCTAAGCATACGGCCATGGGGACCAAGTTCGCACCGAGCTATGCAAAATCTTTTCATGGGAGTATGGGAATTGGAAAACATTTGGTCCAATAACCTGTTCAGTGCGAACCTGGTCCTATGGAAGAGATATATCAATTACTTTTTCTTTATTTGGAAGGGGGATGTAATTACTTTGGACCTGTTTTTAAACATCTGAATGACAATTCGGTTTACCTAGGATGCACCACAACATGGAGTGACAAAGAGGTAGAATTTTTAGATTTAGTCATTGTCACGGGAGACCAAGCTTTTTAACACTAAGAGTAAAAGGGGACGATAGACAGCACTCTGATGGTGTTAAATATATGCAATTGCAGGGTGCACGGAACAAAAGAGTGACCCTAATTCCCCTGTAAAGTACTACAAAATCTACTTAAGTACCAGCACTCACTGTCTATCACTAAATTGATGAAACATTGTAATGCAGAAATAAACATTTAATAATAAATTAACCAGAAAATAAATCAAATGTGTTTGCGAAACCAGTATCATCAAATGGGCATGTCACAAAGTGAGGGGGGGGGTGGGGGAAAGAAGGAAAGGGGAAAAACATGAACACCAGGAATAACACAAAAAAACGAGACGTAAAGTATGCTAGGGGCGACGTTTCGAGGACTACCGCTTCATCTGGCCCATTCCCCCTGGTCCAAAATGACCGAGAGGTACTTCCCTAAGCCTTCCTTCCCCTATACCTGGTCAATCAGACACCCCTGAAAATAGCTATGTAAACTATAGTGTAAGCTAATACAGCTAAACAGCTAATACAGGGCAGCAAGAATCCACTAATGGTACAGTTAAAGCTGAACACAGCTTGCATAGAAGCAGCTGCAAATGAGCATCGCAGAGTCCACAAAGTCATTGAAAGGTTAATGAGAAAAATAATGAAGTGGTCAAACCTCATGGCTCTGCTCCTTTAGCTGCTCGTGTGGAGTGGTCAAACCCTCATCACCTCCACACGAGCTGAAGGAGCAGAGCCACTGAGGGTTTGACCACTTCATTTATTTTTTCTCATTAACCTTTCACTGACTGTGTGGACTCTTGGATGCTCATTTGCAAGCTGCTTTCTGCAAGCTGTTGTTCAGCTTTACTGGTACCATTATGGTTCTTGCTTGCCCTGCTATTAGCTGTTTAGCTGTATTTAGCTACACTATTGTTTACTATTATTTTCAAAGGGGTGTCTGTTTGACCAGTATAGGGGAGAGGTAGGCTAGGGAGTACCTCTCTGTCCTTTTGGACCGAGGGGAATGGGCCAGATGAAGAGTAGTCCCTCGAAACGTCGCCCCCTAGCATACTTTCCGTTCTCCGTTTTTTTTGGTGTATATTCCTTATGGTTTCATGTTTTTTCCCCTTTTCCTTCTTTTCCCCCCCCCCCACCCATCACTTTGTGACATGCCCATTTGTTGATACGGGTTTCTGCAAACACATTTGATTTATTTCTGGTTCATTTTATTATAAATGTTTTTCTGCATTACAATGTTTTCATCATTTAGCTATTAGACGGAGTGAGTGCTGGTACTTACGTAGATTTGGTGAGCTTTAACACCTTTTACGCATCTGATCCTGTGATTGAATCAAAAGCAATGAAATAAAATTAATTGGGTTTTATTCACATAAAAGAACACACCAGCTTGAATACAAAATTCACAATCACCCACTATTCCAATGAAATATACACGTTTTCTGAACTTAAAGTCATGCAAACCCCCCAGGACAGTCTTTTTGGCTACGGGGCACCACTTTCGCCACCATATATTTCAGCAAAATAAAAGAATTTCGTTCTGCCCTTTGCACGAATTTGTTTTCCAATTCCTTAGTTTTAAACGAAATCCTAGCAGGATCAAATCTGTTGATGTGATAAACGCCTCTCACCCCCGTCCCGCTTCTCTTCCGATGTCTACAGCAAAAACACATTCCCCATGGCCTGCACCAGCTTAGAATGGCCTGGCAAACCGCCCTTTGCTCAGTGACAGAATATCTGGCTCTTATCATAGAATCCCCTCAGTTTGGCTGGCCCAGCTGGTTACCTCTTTTGAAGCTCTTGGGACTGTTTTGTATAACTCCTGGAGTGTGCATCTCCCCAGCGTCCCTTAGAAGCCATGCATTCGGATTATGCATACCCTGCCCCCCTTTAATGTGGGTCCTACCTACAGGGGAATCTTTTAATGTATCATGTCCCTGTCCTGTCATGTATATCCCCCCACCTCGCATACTAAAAAGGTAACCTCGACACCATGCCCGTTTTTATGCATTTTGACACACATGTACTAGTAATAAATCAAACAGTTTACATGTCTCTCTCCTAAATCGTTTGCAATACCAAATTAAACATTATGACATGCCAACGAAAGTTAAACGTTAATGGATAGCTTTTGATCTGGGCTTTAATGGTATCATCCCCATCCCCAGGTATTCCAATTAACCCCTTAAACCACAGGCAGCAGCCTTTATAAACTGCAAGTCAGCCCTATACCACAGAGCTGACACTTTAAAACAACACATAATTGATGACTCGTTGGTTACTTTCCGGGCACCTGCTTAATTGATGGCCATAGATAATGCCATCATCGTCAATAGTATCTTATAGAGAACTGTGAGATCACATACCAGGACTTTTTTTTTTTAAAGTGTCGATGCAAACAACTATATACTAAATCTAGTTGCCACCAACCGATGATGGATTGCCACCATCCCGTTTGGACAAGCCTTAAACGTATAAAAGGAATTGCAACGAAAAATGCTTTTATCAAATCAGGCAAAAGTATTGAAGTCTCCACACACCTGGTAGAATCCACGAAGAGTCCCTCATGGAACCAATGCCAGAATGCACCCTGGTAGAGTGTGAAATGCGTATTTTTTGTGGGAATTGATTCTACATGTTCCATTGTCTCTCGGACTTACACTATTTCTTCTTTTAACTTACCAGTTGCGCTTGCCACTCCCCACTCATTTTCCCACAACCACTTCAAGAAATCCAAGAGGAAGGTGTTCACCAGGGGTTGAGCTGGCAGTTGTTCGGTTGTGTAGTTTGTTGCACTTTTAATTCACCACTTAATATATTTATAGTTCTCTTTCACACAGAATTTAGTGACTGAGTCTTTTTTCACTTAAACACTTGCATTTGGTGTGTAATTTATTCATTAAACACGTTTGTTTTTCAACTGTGATATTATATTCTATTGTAATAGTAAAAATTGGGGCACCGGCAAATACTGGATGACGAGCTGGTCTAGGATGATAAAAAGATCACTTTATTAGGGCATTATAGTCAACATTAAAAAGCACCATTATCCCCTGATCTTCTCTTCTTCTGCCTCTCAGGGCTCTTTCTCAAGGTAATTGAGTGTTTTGCCATAGAATGCCTTTAGTCTGCTCTGTGAGTGGAACCGGCCAGTACCCTTGGGCAATCTGGTGGGTGAGGTACCGGCTTTCCCAGTTCCCTCTCCCCTAGCTTCATCAGCCCTTGGCATGGGGTAGAATCAAATTTTGAGATATCATTCACTTACGATATCGTTACAAAACCTTACAGACTCCCCATCAAGGCTTTGTACAAGCGCAATAGGGCTTGCTCCATTCACTTTGTGACTCCTAATCACGCCACAAGCGTCTAGCCATTTTCTTAACCTCTTCTTAATGGCCCTCACCGAGCCAGGTATCTATAAGGCTAAGTTGACCCTGTTTCCTGGTTCGGTTATAATGTCATCCTAATAACCAGTCCTTCCTGGAATCGCGGAGAATTCCTTTATTTTAATTTAACCATTGTTTGGGCTTCCCGTGGCCTGGTGTATAGACAGGGCCTTTGGATATGTTCACTGACCACTTCTGAGTCGGGTTTTTCCTAGCAGGGAAGGCATGGTTTCCACAGTAATTAGAACCATCCTTTCTTTCCCGGCTTAGTAAGTTCCTGGTATAGTTTGTTCAGGCTTCCGTCTGCCGGGCTGCCTCACTTTATAATTTACCACTCACCCATTTTTTCAATAACCTCATATGGCCCATGTCCATTTTTGCCAGAAAATTTATTTTCTATCGACTGTGGGGATTAACATGGGGCCTGTCCCGTTGAAACCTACGGACCCTACTAGCATCCCTAACTATCTATATGAGCTATTCTGCTGGTTACGTTGTGCCTTTTTCCATATGTTCCCTCCGCCTTATAGGCAGTAATGTGCCGCCAATGCTTCCTCATTGTTATATGCTCATTTACACTACGACTGCGTGTGTGATCGTCCTTTGTCCCATGTCTCCTTTGCTATGTCAAGTAACCCCCTAAGGTGCCTACATAACACATTTCAAGTTGAAAACCCAGAAGATGCTTGGGGGGCACTTTCTAATCGCGAAACATAGAATAGGTAAAACAAACGTCCCGTTCTTTCCTCCTTATCCCTTACTTCCGCAGCTTGCCTTTAGGGTTTTATTTGAGACCGCTCCACAAACCACATTTCTGGGTGTGTACACGGAGGTTTTTACTGTTTTTGTGAGAGTTTGCATAACTCTCTTGGTTACCCGAGACTATAAATGGATCAACCCTGATCTGATAGGATCTCCTTGGAATCCCACCAACTACACATCATCATTAACTCTTTAGCAATAGATTTGCTGAGGCCGTGCGTAGAGGGAATTGCCTCAGGATATCGTGTCGCATAGTCTAATATCACCCATAGGTACTGATGCCCCCGGGCTGTACTTCACTAAAGGGCAACAAAATCCATAGCAATGCGTTTCAAATGGGGACTTCAATTATTGGTAGGGGTACCAACGGACTACGGTACGCTGCAAGGGCAGAGCGACATTCAGGACACATGAACAATAATCTATTATTGCGGCCCTCCCCCCGGCCAGTAAAAACTTCTCCGAGAATACGCTCTTTGGGGGGTAGTCTTTTCAACCCCTAGGTGACCACCTAGTACATGGCTATGCACAAGGATTAACCCAGTGCGCTGATACGCTTTTGGCACTAATAACTGTTTTACTCTACAAACTGTTTTTTTTCCTCAGGCATACACAGATCGTTGTCCCACCTCAGTAAGGACAAACAAGTTCTGTCTGGACTTAGTAGGGGTTCCATCCTTACTGAAATGGAATTTCGGGCTACTGACAATGGATCAGACCACTGGGGGGGCACTCTTAAAGTTACCTACTGGGCTAACCTCTAAATAAATAAGGTCAATGTCTGGTGTTCCGGTCTATTAGGTGTGTCCGGCACCAATTTTTGTTCTTGGTTGTCGCCCCCTAGTGCTTTTAACAGGGTATGGCTTTTTTCACTCTCCAGACTTATTTGTGCTGTCTAGTTCGTCCCAAAATGTCAGCAATGGGAAATCATCAATTACCATTCCGCTGTATCATACTATAAAACTGGGCACATCTCTACCAATAATCATGTCATGGGCCTAATTTGTACAAAACCAACTCCCAATTTACAGAGCACCTGTGGACCTCAACCTTGTCCTTCAGCCAGTGGATTAGTATGTACTCCCCATGTCTACAGAATATCAATCTGTTGGAGTCCTTCTCCCTAATACCATTTACCCAATCTGGGTCTATGCGGGTAACCATACTCCCCTAGAGTCAAGTATTCTGAACCCTTTTTTTTCCTCTACCTGCACTAAACACCAAGGGTATAACTATCATACCGCCATTTTTTGTTTGCAGAAACACCGTTTGGGCATATGGCAAGGAACTGGGTCCTCCAGAATGGTTGAACCCCTGGAATATAATGTGGGTAGTAAATGAGGATGATTACTCACTGTATGCCCATTCCTCCCCATATGTGACAAGTACCTTCTTGCTCTGTAACCTTTTTTTCCATGGATCAGCACTTCATTCACACAGCCTTCCATGTAGCGTAGACAGTCTTCTTACACGAAGGTGAAAGCTTGCCTGTTTACTCTACTTTGGCCATACAAATGCTACAACAGCAGAACCAGGAGTAAATCAACAAACACCACAAAAGTCTTTATGATCACGTGGGGGGGAAAAAAAAAAAAAAGAAAAAAGGGGGGGAAGGTAGGTCGTCGCCATATAACTTTATATCTTCGTGTACTTTCCAATATAACTTGTCTACACTTTCTGCTGCATTACTACATAACCGCCGTGTATTATAGTCGTGAGCGGGCGAGAAAGCCACAACTGTAGCCGTCTCTCTCGCTCTTCAGAATGAGTAGCCAATTCTCGTGGTGTCATAATCCGTCTGTAGCTTTAGTCCTGTCAGTGTATCGCTGGTCTTCCTCCCTGGATTTCTGGCTGCTTTATGCGGTGTCGCACTGGCATTGTATTTCACCTGTGGTCCTACCGGAGGCGACTGCATCTCCACCAGTATGTTTTGACCTGTGTTGTAAATAACATCTCAGGGCTTGTTTTAAAACACAAGTACTGCAGTATGTGGTGTGTGTGTGTTGTTCTGACCTCACCCCAGGAGTCTTCGTTGTCTACAGGCGCAACATACACTGATCTACTGCTGCAGGACCTTAGTGGGAAGCCTCAATTTAATCCAGGCATGTCATGTATATTACTCACTATTTGATTCTTTAGTTTTTGTCTTGCTTCCTGTTTCTGTTTTAGTGAAACCTGAATGCCTGAGTGCTGGGCTACAACCATACGTAACTACATTTATCTTATCACCTGTATGCTCCTTAATGGCAGATGTAATGTACCCTGTGCTTGTGGTATACCTGTCATTGGTTAGTAGTATTGTGTGTGTGGTGGAGGGGCGGCTTGCTCCGTGCCGCTGCCGGTGCTTTGGTTTTGTATATATTCTATGTGCGTGTGGGGTGTGTGAGGGTAATTTCTTTTTTTATTTTATAAATACCAAAATATCAAATGTTTACAAATACACACACAATACTTAAGAGCAGCATCGCAGATGAATCCACAAACATACATTTTATCTAGAGG
The DNA here is from genome assembly GCA_036426205.1 of Ascaphus truei. Taxonomy (NCBI): domain Eukaryota; kingdom Metazoa; phylum Chordata; class Amphibia; order Anura; family Ascaphidae; genus Ascaphus; species Ascaphus truei. The sequence goes on from WSYH01003421.1 coordinate 29,194, forward strand.
AAATCTCTTTTCACAAATACTAGAAAAAAATATCTCAACACCTCGCTCAATCCTCTCAGATTCGTTGTCTATCACATTTATCTGATCATTGTAGTAAATAAGGCGACAAAGTAATCATGATGAGTTTCCTGCGTTAAATAAACCCTAATTATGTATGTCTCTTTTAGTATTAGCAAAAAATATACTTGAGTCTGTATTCTTATTCCCCTTAATATATTCACACTTAATAGTTGCCACTTCAGTGTGAGGGGGCAAGCTGCTTGGGGGGGGGCACATTAATGTGAATCTAGCACAGACCACACTGGTTTTTTTTTTATTTATTTTTGGCACAGATTTTTTTTGTGTGCACCAGATTCTTATTTCTCGCGCTGGGGGACTTCACTGATGCAAATTGTTCTCTTCTTCGATGTCCTGACATGCATCAATACTTCTCGAAATAGGATCCAGACTGCTGCGAGTCGTTCTGGACTTGTGTCGCGACATATGGTGGGGGTCTGCGTCATCCTATCTGTTCGCCCACACCTCTTTTCCTACCTGATACCTTCATATAGGGATTAATGGTGCAGCAGCTGATCACTTCTTGGTACTTCTCGTTGCTGTAGTTTTTCTTTCTGCTGATTTGGTTTTGGGCATTTGTTTTATTTGTTATTGTTTCCCATTCATTCAACTCGCAAGTCTTTGGGGGTTGTCGGCTCAATCTTTGCAGGTCGCCGCTCATGCTATTGATAGGATTTCGCCGCTCGTATCTGCAGGATCGCGTCATTCTTTTGTCAGGGTAGCATCACGCTCTCCTGAGTAGAATGTCTCTGTTGTTGGTACTAGCAAACTCTGATCAGTATCGGGTCTGTGCTCATTCCCGTTTGAACCCCCCCTTGGGGCTGGAAGCGTATTGTGAGACCTCTGAGACTTTCAAAAGTTTGTTATCATGGTGCAAGTTGAAGACTTCTCTATGGACTCTGTTCATTCTGCCTTCATTAATGGTTGTGTCGGACTCTGGGCAATCCTTAAAGATTATCGTGACCACATTTAAGCTACAGGTTTCAGACTATGTTCGCTTTACCCCAACACCATGAGCTGTGTATGAGCCAATTTGAACACAATTAAAGTTGCACCCGTTTTTATTTTGGTAACATTGATGACTTATGTGCCAGGGGGAATCGACATTTAAAACAGCTGTTTAAGCTTGTCCCCAATAAAAACATCGCTCGCCGCCTTGATCCCTTCCAACTAATTATAGCGTTGGGGATATGTGGTGATCATGTCCAGCATTGTGTTTACCTGGAGCTTTACTTTAATACATAACATAATCTACGTAGTAGCCTAAACTCAGCACTCACTGTCTAATAGCTAAATGATGAAACGTGTAATGCAGAATAAACATTAATAATAAAATTAACCAGAAATAAATCAAATGTGTTTGGCAGACCAGTCTCTTATCACAAATTGCATGTCACAAAGTGAGGGGGGGGGGGGGGAAAGAAGGAAAAGGGGAAAAAACATGAACTAAGGAATATCACAACAAAAGCGAGACGGTAAAGTATGCTAGGGGCGACGTTTCGAGGGACTACCTCTTCATCTGGCCCATTCCCCTGGTCCAAAATGGACCGAGAGGTATCTTCCAAGCCTCCTTCCCCTATACCTTGTCAATCAGACACCCCTGAAAATAGCTAGTAAACATTGTAGTGTAAGCTAAATACAGCTAAACTAGCTAATAGCAGGCAGCAAGAATCCACTAATGGTACAGTTAAGCTGAACACAGCTTGCATAGAAGCGTCTGCAATGAGCACCAGAGTCCACCAGTCATGAAAGGTAATGAGAAAAATAAATGAAGTGGTCAAACCCTCAGGTCTGCTCTTGCTACTTCAGCTGCTTGTTGGAGTGCTGAGGGATGAGATAGCAATGCTCAGCTGCTATATATGTAGTAGCTACTGGCCGTCTGCTTCAATGACGTCACGTGATTCTCTCTTGGAGGCTAGCATCTGTCAACGTGGCAGTTCAGAACCAGCTGAGGGCAGCGTTCATGTTCTTTCCCTTCCTACCTTGGTCGTGAAGGGACATCACTGCACATGTTGCAAGTAATCCCGATCATGTCTCGTGTCTCCAGTAGAAAGCAGTTCTCTATAGTGATGCAGGAGAGAGTGATGAGGCAGCCTCTCTGGTGGTCCTCAGCTCAGCTCTCACCTTGTGGTGCTTGATGCTCTCGCAGTCACTTGTAGGAAAAACATAAACAGGGATGTAGAGCACAGTGAGATTATACTGTTCAATACTTGGAGTCACATATATGAGCCTGTCTAGTGAAAGTACCAGATAACCCCTCTCATCTAGAGACCAGTGAAAGTGATAAAATCAATGTAATATAAAGATCTGAATAAACCTTAATTTGATAAACATAGGAAAAAGAATGATAGTCACTGAAAGAGAAGAGATCAGAGACTTACCCACAGTTAAGGGACTGGACAGAGGTAGGTAGACAATGATCTAAGGTGTCTGGATGGATCACTACACAAACAGACAAAACTCCAGGACACCACACCCACACTCCTATGATCATAGAGAGCAATAGACCCGTAGTGTGCTGTCGGGTCCAGGTCTGGTGGGAGGATTTCATGCGGAACCTAATCGGCTAAATCGGAGGGACACAAGGTACTAACATACATGTGTGGTAATTATCCATACCATTCAGAAATAACACTAAGGTCCATTTCTATTAATGCTCTTTGGGCTACCGTATCTAGGCGCCTTATCCATTGTGTTTCTCTCTGTAATAGCATCCTCTGTAGGTCACCTCCGCGCCAGGCTTTCTCCCCACACTATCAATGATCTGGTACCTTCATCTGGCGGCATTATGCCCTGCTGTGTGAAGTGATGGGCAACTGGTGCATCAGGATCACCCTCTGCGGATGGCTGCTTTGTGCTGTCGAATCCTATCCTTCACCTGTTGCGTCGTCCTCACCTCACCCACTATAACCAAGTCCACATGGGCATTTAATTGAGATATACTACGTTTTTAGACATACATGTGTAGAAATCCTTAATCTGGTACATCTGTCCAGTATGGGGATGTCGAAAAAGTGAGACCCTCTTGCATCTTATTGCATTGACTACAGTTCAACATCTCATTAGCAGCCCAACTTTAGGGGTGTCCCAGGAAAGTCTGTCGCCTCTCAGTACCCCCTAATGTCCGCTCTCACAAGTCTATCTCTGATATTTCTACCCCGTTTAATAGAAACGGGGTTTGAGTGTGAAGGCTGAAGATAGGAAAGAATCATTTTGTATAAAGGGCCAATGCCTAAGTTATGATGTTTTTATTCTACTGATTGAGTGTTGAAGGTAGTCACGAAAGGTATTGAAAATTGTTTCCCTGGGCGTCACCCTGTGGTGTACCTCTTAGAGGTTCCTCCTTCTAGGATGGCTCTGCCTTATCACGTTGTGTCTTCAATAATGATTTGGGTACCTCTTTCTTTTCCTAATGTTATCCTGCATTATGTCTAGGGTATCCTTAACACCATCAGGTACTGATGATTCTTTTAGTCCTTAGAAATGGACTGTATGTGTAGACCACGTGTCGTACCAGGGGGTGAAAACTGCTATAATGCAATAGATTGTTTCTGTCCGTAGGTTTGGTGAACATATTGGATTCCAGTCTATTGTTCACAACCGAGATGGTCTATCCAAAAAGTTAACAGTAGATGTCACTAAACTGTACATGTGACCCGATAGTGTCTCTTGCCTTGTTGATGTCAGAGATAAATGGACAATCAGTGATCCCACATCCCTAGCCATATCAGGACACACTCGTTGCTGATGTTACTAGGAGGATTTCAGTAGGTTGTAGAGATGGCGCTATGAGGGCTGCGTAATCACTAAAATCAAACGGACTTCATATGAAAAAAGATCTCGATTATCCCCGTATTTTATATATTACCAAAGATACACAAGAGCCTAGTATCCCCCCTGGCAGACCATAGTAGCAGGTACAGACGCCAATCTTTCAGACCCTGTGCAATGTTCTTGGACAAATTACTGGGAACCGTTTGTGGATAACGCCAGGTCTGTTTATTCAAGATACATCACATTTTTGAACAAGATATAGGCTCTAATCCCACCATTCACTACTTAGTGTTTCTACTGCTACCTTTGACGTCAATAGCCTGTATCCACTTCTATTCCACATGATGCAGGATTACAGCTGTAAGGAGAACGTTGGACTCTGGAGGCTTTATATACACCGATGGGGTAACGCATGCTGATTTTAGATCTTCTAGGGGATTATCCTCAAGGAGAATTTTGTTCTCTTTGAGGATACCTTCTACAATCCAGGTGCAAGGACGGCCATGGGGGTCGAATGTCGCACCCATATGCTAATATCTTTATGGCAAGATTGAGGAAGAATATTTATATCTTCAGTCCAGGTTCATCAACTTGGCATATGTGTGGTGGCGCTATAGCATACGACGATGTGTTCCTGATATGGCTAGGGGATGTGGGATCACTGTTGTCATTTATCTCTGACATCAACAAGGCAAGAGACACTATCGGGTTCACATGTCAGTTTAGTGACATCTCTGTTAACTTTTTGGATACGACCATCTCGGTTGTGAACAATAGACTGGAATCCAATATGTTCACCAAACCTACGGACAGAAACAATCTATTGCATTATAGCAGTTTTCACCCCCCTGGTACGACACGTGGTCTACCATACAGTCAATTTCTAAGGACTAAAAGAATCATCAGTACCCCTGATGGTGTTAAGGATACCCTAGACATAATGCAGGATAAATTTAGGAAAAGAGGGTACCCTAAATCATTATTGAAGACACAACGTGATAAGGCAGAGGCCATCCCTAGGGAGAACCTCTTAAGAGGTACACCACAGGGTGACCGCCCAGGGAAACAATTTTCAATACCTTTCGTGACTACCTTCAACACTCAATCAGGTAGAATTAAAAACATCATACTTAGGCATTGGCCTTTATTACAAAATGATTCTTTCCTATCTTCAGCCTTCACACTCAAACCCCTGTTTTCCTATAAAAGGGGTAGAAATATCAGAGATAGACTTGTGAGAGCGGACATTGGGGGTACTGAGAGGCGACAGACTTTCCTGGGCACCCCTAAGTTGGGCTGCTATAGATGTTTGAACTGTAGTCAATGCAATAGTATGCAAGAGGGTCTCACTTTTCGACATCCCCATACTGGACAGATGTACCAGATTAAGGATTTCTACACATGTATGTCTAAAAACGTAGTATATCTCATTAAATGCCCGTGTGGACTTGGTTATGTGGGTGAGACGACGCAACAGGTGAAGGATAGGATTTGACAGCACAAAGCAGCCATCCGCAGGGGTGATCCTGATGCACCAGTTGCCCATCACTTCACACAAGCAGGGCATAATGCCAGCCAGCTGAGGTACCAGGTCATTGATAGTGTGGGGAGAAAGCGGCGCGGAGGTGACCTACAGAGGATGCTATTACAGAGAGAAACACAATGGATAAGGCGCCTAGATACGGTAAGCCCAAGAGGCATTAATAAAGAAATGGACCTTAGTTGTTATTTCTGAATGGTATGGATCATAACACACCGTGTAGTACCTTTTGTGTCCCTCCGATTTAGCCGCTTAGGTTCCGCATGAAATCCTCCCCACCAGACCTGGACCGACAGCACACTACGGGTCTAATTGCTCTATAGATCATGGAGTGTGGGTTTGGTGTCGTCTGGATTTTGGCTTGTGAGTGATCCATCCAGACACCTTAGTCATTTCTACCTACCTCTGTCCAGTCCCTTAACTGTGGGTAAGTCTCTGATCTCTTCTCTTTCAGTGACTTATTCATTCTTTTTTCCTATGGTTTATCAATTAAGGTTTATTCAGATCTTTATATTACATTGATTTTATCCATTTCACTGGGTCTCTTAGTGAAGGGGGTTATCTGGTACCTTTCATCTAGACAGGGTCATATATTGACTCCAAGTATTGAATCAGTACTAATCTCACTGTGCTCTACATCCCTGTTTATGTTTTTCCTACAAGTGACTGCGAGAGCATCACGCACCACAAGGTGGAGCTGCTGTGCTGACCACCAGGAGTGCTGCCTTCACTCTCTCCTGCATCACTATGAGACTGCTTTCTACTGGAGTCAGAGACTGATCGGGATTACTTGCACATGCGCAGTGATGTCCCTTCACGACCAGAGGGGGAGAACAGCTGACGCATGCTCAGTTCTGAACTGCCACGTTGACAGATGCTAGCCTGCAAGAGGAGAATCACGTGATGTCATTGAGCAGCGGCCAGAGCTACTACATATAGCAGCTGAGATTGCTATCTCATCCCTCAGCACTCCACACAAGCAGCTGAAGGAGCAGAGCCACTGAGGGTTTGACCACTTCATTTATTTTTCTCATTAACCTTTCACTGACTGTGTGGACTCTTGGTGCTCATTTGCAAGCTGCTTTCTTGCAAGCTGTGTTCAGCTTTAACTGTACCATTAGTGGATTCTTGCTGCCCTGCTATTAGCTGTTTAGCTGTATTTAGCTTACACTATATGTTTACTAGCTATTTTCAGGGGTGTCTGATTTGACCAGGTATAGGGGAAGGGAGGCTTAGGGAAGTACCTCTCGGTCCTTTTGGACCAGGGGGAATGGGCCAGATGAAGAGGTAGTCCCTCGAAACGTCGCCCCCCTAGCATACTTTCCGTTCTCCGTTTTTTTTGTGTATATTCCTTATGTTTCATGTTTTTTCCCCTTTTCCTTCTTTCCCCCCCCCCCACCCCTCACTTTGTGACATGCCCATTTGTGATACTGGTTTCTGCAAACACATTTGATTTATTTCTGGTTCATTTTATTATTAAATGTTTATTCTGCATTACAACTGTTTTCATCATTTAGCTATTAGACAGTGAGTGCTGGTACTTACGTAGATTTGTTAGGATATCTCATGGGTGACTGGTATCAGAAATTAACCCCATCAGATCCTGCGCATAATTTAAACATGTGATGCCCATAAATTAAACACATTACCTATGTATAATCAGTGGCCTGCAGCAGGCAATAGAACAGTAGCAGTATAGGACATAGTAGTACACAGTGTGATCAGCATTTCACCAAAATTCAATATAGTGGTTGTCACACTCTGTAAAATACATAGGGTTTAGAAGGTCTATGCTATAACAAAATATCATTATGGGGTTAAACTTTTTTTTTTTTTGCGCCGTTTTCGCTTTTAGTTTCTGGTATAGGGATTTTTTACCTTATGGCCTAAGAAACATATACACACCTGGTTTAGAGTGCATATATAGGGGTAACTTTGAACTTCTTTGTTCACTCTCTGTCATATCATCAAATAACAAATAAAATGTACCTGGGCGTCTTGTACTTCATGCTGACTGCTGTGGGGGAGCTGGCTCAGCCACTCCTGTTGGTTTTGCAGCAGTTCCTGCTTCACCTAAGGACTTTGCTGCTACTGTTTCTGCTAAGGGCTTTGATGATGTTGCAGGCTGTATGGATTTCTCTCCCACTTTAGGAATCTCCATTTCTTGTGCCTCAAAAGCCTCTACTGCTTCAGCTTACTCCACTGCTTCAGCCATTTCCACTTCAGACACTTCTTCCTGTGCTTGGGCTGTTTGCTGTTCTGTCTCAGCTGTATTGCTAGCATTATTCAAGCTCTCAACCTGGGCTGTTTGCTGTGTGTCTCCCTTGGGTGTGGCTGCTAATTCCTGCACCTGTCTGGTACCCTCAGCTGCTTGCAGGGTCTCTGTTTCCGGTGCTTTTGTATGCAGGGTCATGGTGTCAGGTGCAGTTGTTTGCGGGGTCACTGTGTCAGGTGCAGTTGTTTGCAGGGTCACTGTCTCAGGAGTAGCTGCAGTTGCCTGTGCATTAGTACGTATGTCCTTACAAATTTGTGGGATAACAATTTCTGTCTCCTTTTCTCATGTTCTGCCTGTCTTTTACTCCTGGCTTTATTAGACCTTGAGCTGGTTTTAGCCGAAGTTCTCTTACCCGTCTGGTTCTGAGTACTTTCAGTATTCTCCATTTCAGTTTCTTTCTGCCCAACATTTTCATTCATCTCTTTTTTCCACATTTTCTGACTCTTTCTTTTGCAAAGGTTTCTGCACTTTAGCTTCCAGGGAAACTTTCTTATCCGCATTCAGATTAGCTTGAGACCTGGTTCCAACTCCTCTCCCTCCTCTAGGGTCTGTCGGCATCTTGGCTCACAGCTCCTCCCCTTCCTGTGTGTGAGGGGGAGGCTGGCACTGCTGCTGCCCGCGCTTTACCTCTGCTGTGTATACATGTCATTGTGTAGTTGCGCACTCGCATGTGTGTATATCTGTGTGTAAGGGGGTGCTATTGGTTTGATATTACACACAATAACATGTAATTTTCTCTCCCTTAGCGGCTGCAAACAGTGATAGCTCACCGACCTCATCCACCACCTGCGCGTGAGGTACTGTGTCCACCACCTGCGCGTGAGGTACTGTGTCCACCACCTGCGCGTGAGGTACTGTGTCCCGCCTCGTGGCTATATTAAGACCATAGGTAAATACTATATATTACGTGACCAATGGCTGACACTTTTACGGCTTTGGCAGGAGGGAGAATGTGGGAAACATCTGGTATAAAGACTGAACAAATCCAGGAAATAATCTGGGAGAGGATTGTGTCATTCTCCCCAATCTGCAGATACCTCCATGGTCCCAGATTAAAGATGGCTGCTTCCTGCATATCAATAAAGGATATCAAAAGCATTTTATTAATGTCAGGAATGCAACATCTGTGAGCGCGTGACTGTATGTGACATGGGTTAAATCATCCAGCTCTCCAGCTGAGTAACTCCCTGCAAGGCCCTCACAATGAGCAATATCTCCCCCAAACAGTCACACTGAGTCCCAATACGCTGCCAGCCCCAAGAATAATGTACAGTCTTACTCTCAGGAGTCCTGGGTCCTCTATTTACTGGAACAGATGTAATAAACACAAAAACCCAATGTAGCAAAATGTGACTGTAAATGTGGGTTATTCTCATCACACAGGTACTAGGTCCAATCCATTTGGAGAGAGGAGAGTCGTCGAGTTCCAGGGGCCGAGATCAGGACTGGTGAAGGTATCGTAGTCCGGTGCCAAGGTCTGGGCAGGAGAATAGTGGATGGTCGAGAAAAACTGGGTTGGTACACAGGAAGGATAAGCAAAGCAAGACTGGAGGCAAGGATAGGTAAACACAACACAACTGGTACTATGCGCAGTCAAAGAGTAAGTGGCAAAGCTGAGCATAAGTAGGAAAAGGAAGTCCAATGGGAAAGCAGCAGCATGGGGTGCGAGTCCAGCGAGGACTGCCATAGGGCAGAGAGCAGGTGCAGAGTACCTTGAGTAGGAGGCAGGGCTAGGAATGGTAGCGCACCTCCGTGCGCGCAGAGGGCAGCACTACTTAGGTGGCGCTGGGGTGCGTGCACACGCGTAAGAGCGGCAGTCAGGTGGCGTGGGAGGAGACGGAAGCCGGCGGAGGAGCCTGCGGCAATGAAGGTGAGTGGGGAGCGCACCGATGGCGACGCTGCTCCCTGAACCTCACACACACACACAAGATGTAGAGAAGAGCAGCTATGGAGAGCTCAGCATCGCCACCTTCTGCCCGGAAGGGTTTAAGCAGCCAGACAGCCCTGCTCTCCTCCTCCCTCCTGCTCGCTACAGCTGTTGTGATCAGCCCCACACTCCGCAGGGGCGGCTGCTTCCTCCTGTGATCTCTACTACCTGCCCAAACCTGTCTCTATCTGAAGAGAAACACACACATACAAGAAGCGCACGGAGGGATACTATCGGTAACATATATGGCACTTTATGTAACAAACATACACTTCACAACATTTACCCAGTTGTTTAACTTGAACCTCGGTTCCGGCGCAATTGGGAAGGAGAGGGGAACACAGGGTCCAGAGAGAGTCCTATTTCCTTGCAGGAAACCCGCAGATCAGTTGTAAGAGCCAGTCGCGGCGTTCTCGCACAGCGTCTTACATCATTGAACTCCAACTCAATACCTCAACACATTTCACGTCAATAACGCTTAATCAGGAAATGAGTCATTGTCGCCCTGAGAGGATTACCAGATCAGTGATGGAACTCTGCTAAAGGCTACTGTTTGCGGACGGCCACACAAGGAAGCAGCACCAGCCCACATCTATCAACCATCCTGATCAGAGTCAGGGAGGTGGTGAGACTGCCACAGCTCCAAACTGTGTGTTATTGTTATTGCCTTTAAAGAACAGACACCATGTACATGTGTATTCTGGAGGAGTGTTTTTTATGTATATAAAGTTCAGTACAGCGATTTGCACAATGGTATTTCCTTCTTTCTTCAAAGATCACCCTTAACATCACTGGATGTTGCCTCAGCCTGAGTTGGAGATACATACCACATTGAACCACTGTGTGTGACATGCTTATTTATGCTCACCTATATGCGAGTATAATAATTGAAGGTTTTTACATTTTTGAGATTTGTACCTTTTAATTAACCCCAATAATACTGTTTTATGGTCATATTTTTGCTTTTCCACATATGATAATGATGCACCCTGCTCCCCCATCTCGTTGGATCTGCTATTTGTGAGAAACTGGAGGGCTGTTTATGTTGAAGGTTGAGTGCGAGGAAGAGTATCTAATTTTAGATTATCACTTAGTTTATATATGTATTTGGGTGTATAGACATTTAACTTAGTTTCTATTAGGGAAACATTCTCACTGATCACAACAGGGTGACAGTAGAAGATTAAATATTGTTTTATGTGAGTTTTCTTACACACATTCACTTTTGTATAATGTATAGAGATATAGTCACTTTAATACTGTTTAGGAGCGCCATTCCTATTATTTTGCACCTGGCAGTATATTGTAGTCAGGTCACGGCAGAGGTCGGCAGCGAGGAGGCAGGAATAGGACGAGACAAAGGAAACACCAACAAGGGAACAGGATTAACAGCAACAGCAGGAAAGCAAGCAGGTGCTGGAGGAACCAGTATAACCAGGCACTGAGAGACCGGAAGGTGAGGTTTATATAGGGCAGGCTGAGAGACAGGAAGGGGAGGGTTATATAGGGCAGGCTGAGAGACAGGAAGGGGAGGGTTATATAGGGCAGGCTGAGAGACAGAGGACAGGTGCAGAGTATCAGGTTTCAGAGTGAAAGGAACCACAGAACTGGATCTCAACAAGGACAGGATTCAGCAGCACTACAGGTGGCTGTGCATGGGTACTGCAGAGCAGGGCGTTAGGAAGAACCTGACGACACCTATTTTCAAACTCAAATTTATGGAAATAAACTAGAGACACATATTATAAACGATTTATAGAAACATTATCCTATAAGGAATTTCCAATTACTGGTACTTTTTTTTTCTCAAAACAAAAACCATAAAAATTCCACACTTTCCTTAATTTTTTCGAAGTTAAATAATAAAAAGCTAATTATTCCCTACATTTACAAGAAATTGTTTTCATAATAGTTTAGAAATGTATTATGTTTTTATAACATTGTTTTTTTTAAAAAAAATCAATAATTTTCAGAGTGTTATATTACAAAGTAAACGTGTGAGCAAAACATTGACGACATTTAGAGCAAAAATCATTTTTCTTCTTTGTGACTTCCCAGATGTCTAACAAGACATACCTTATAAGCAAAACATTTCCCACATTCAGAACATACAAATGGTCTTTCTCCTGTGTGAATTCTCTGATGTCTAACAAGATCAGAGTTCTGGGTAAAACATTTCCCACATTCAGAACATACAAATGGTCTTTCTCCTGTGTGAATTTTCTGATGTGTAACAAGATGAGAGTTCTGGGTAAAACATTTCCCACATTCAGAACATACAAATGGTCTTTCTACGGTATGAATTTTCTGATGTGTAACAAGATGAGAGTTCTGGGTAAAACATTTCCCACATTCAGAACATACAAATGGTCTTTCCCCAGTATGAATTTTCTGATGTCTAACAAGATCAGAGTTCTGGGTAAAACATTTCCCACATTCAGAACATACAAATGGTCTTTCCCCAGTATGAATTTTCTGATGTCTAACAAGATTCGAGTTATTTGCAAAACATTTCCCACATTCAGAACATACAAATGGTCTTTCTCCGGTATGAATTTTCTGATGTTTAACAAGATGAGAGTTCAGGGTAAAACATTTCCCACATTCAGAACATACAAATGGTCTTTCTCCTGTGTGAGTTCTCTGATGTCTAAGAAGATCAGAGTTCTGGGTAAAACATTTCCCACATTCAGAACATACAAATGGATGAATTGTATTCATACAAATGGTATGAATATTCTGATGTGTAACAATAGCGTTCAGGGTAAAACATTTCCCACATTCAGAACATACAAATGGTTTTTCTTTTACTGACAAGTTCTTGGGAACGTTCCATGCATTCATGTTTCCTTTGTTACACGTAATAGGAGTAGATGCATATTCTGTCCCTGTATGTTCTCTGATGTTATAAATGTGGGAGTGTAGGAGATTTCCTCCTTCCTGTGAGGTTGATTCCTTAACCATAATGCTCACAGTTTCTCTCAGACTCTGGTTTGGTATATCTTGACTAATGGGATTTGCTCCGTGATACATTTGGGTAACGCTGGTATCTTCCATTACACAATCTTGTGAACAGAGCAAAATGTGATATCTTTCAGGGGAATTCCTGCTCATGAATCCATCTGCTGGCGAAAAAATTTTGAGTGAAGAAATGCATTAACATTGGACACAAAAAATGATTCTCAAACGTCAGATTTAATTTAAGATTGTAAAGAGACAGTATACACATGGTAAGATGTATAAAAAATCAGGTATTCAGCAAATGTTTCCAATTAGAAGTGCAGAAAAGCATTCAAAATAGCAATAAACTTAAATTGTGAGGATATTGCCTCCCAGAGAGATATAGAAGTAGTGTGTGTGTATATAGTGTAAGCTCTGCGGGACAGTAACTCTCATTGATTACAATGTTATATATATATATATATATATGAAAACGAGAAGAAAGCGCCCGATCCTAGTGTAATATGATAAGATACACAATTTAATATTCCCAATTAAACTCCAACAAATGCAAACTCACAAACAAAGAAAATAATCGAGCATGTAATGAGTAATACTCATTCACCAAACGCTGGAATCAACTGCTCCGCTCACACATCCTGCTCCCACGTGTTGTTTTGGCACCTCTGAGCTACCGCTCCCTTCCTCCTATCCGGAACTTCTGTTTACCTCAGTTCGTTTCCGGGTAAGATCAGGAGAAGCTGCATGCCCTCTGGGGCTCCATCTGGACGGTAGATCAGACCACTGAGATACAACAATAACATAAACAAACTAAACTCACACCCTAACATCACAAGGGAGGAAATACAGACAATTACAGACTGACGTTCTAATACTGAAATCATTATCAAACTTGCCAACACAGGCGGAGGGATCGTGATTATAAATTACTCTGACTACAAAGCTAAAGTCCGGCGCTTTGAGGATTGGGCTTCGCCCCTGTGATGCATCCTGTGACTAGACGGCTGACGCATGTCACGCTGCCAGGTTGGGGGACACAGCACGCACCGTGCCCAAGCTCCGCCCCCGTGGCAGCCCAATGGTGATACGCGTATGTCCTGCTGTGCCCATCACAAACAAGATGAGACCCTCAGTACTGAGGTGGAAATAGAGATAACGCCACTGACAGGCACAGGGGTCTGGTCTTGAGTGTGGATAGTTGATGTCGCCGGGTTGGGAGTGGAGACGGTAGAGTCGTCGTAATACTTGCCAAGGTGAGGGTACGAGAAATCCAGAACGGAGCAGGTACTAGTAGCCAAGGTCGGTGCTGGAGAAGGTAGAGTGGTCGAGGTCCGAGAGCCGAGTTCAGGGTAGAAGAGTAGCAGAGAGTCAAGGATAGGCAAGGTCAGTATTCTAGTGAAGCGGTAGTCCAAAAGCAAGCCGGGGTCGGTAAACGGAAGATCAAAACAAGGCAAGGCAGGATAACTAGGAGACAGGATAGGTACACACAGGAACAGGAATCTTATGCTCAGCCAAAGTGCCAGTGGCACAGCTGAGCCTAAATAGGTGAAGCAGTCCAATCCCAAGAGGGGGCGGAACAGGGGAGTGCCAGAGCGGAGCCTACAATAGGCTAAGGTGTGAGAGCCAGGTGAAGTTGTTGGAGAAATTAGGCTCTGTTGCCATGGAGCTCGGGTGTGTGTCGTGCGCAGATGATGCGCAACGTGATCCGGAGGCGGGGACACCCGCTGCGGCATTGGTACGCGTGCACCCACGTGAGGACGCCGCCTGGCAGGGAGAAGAGCCACGCGTGCGTGAGAGACGCGGCGGCGCACGTGAGAGTGCGCGAGTCCTGGATCTCGGCAGCGGGGGCGCAGGACCAGGAAGTGAAGCCGTGCGCCTGCTTGCTGCAATGTACCTGGATCCTGAAAGTACCCTCCCCCCCCACCTCAGGAGTGACCTCCATGTGACTACAGTAAGGCTTGAGGGGAAACTTCCGATGGAACTGTTTGAGGAGATCAGGAGCATGGATATGATGGTGAGGGATCCATGATTGTTCCTCTGGTCCGGATCCCTTCCAGTGGACCAAGTATTGCAGAGTTTTCCTAGAAATTCTTGAGTCAAGAATGGTCTGGATCTCGTACTCCTGTTGGCCCTGTACGAGTCAAGGGGATGGAGGAGAGGTAGAAGGATCTGGTAAATTAGTACTCTGAAAGGCGGGTTTTAGGAGTGAGACATGGAAGACGGACGGAATCTTCATAGCGGCTGGAAGTTGTAGGCAAAATGCCACAGGGTTGATCTTTTCTAGAATGGAATAAGGGCCCAAGTATCTTGGTGCTAGTTTGAGAGTGGGTACTTTAAGTTGAATGTTTTTTGACGAAAGTTTGAACTCTGGAGTCCCGCGACGATGGCGATCGGCTTGGAATTTTTGTCTGGAGATGGCAGTCTGAAGGTTTTCCTGGATTTTTTTCCATGATTTTTGTAAAGACAGGATCCGTTCCTCTGATGCTGGAGCGCCGGAGGGTGTAGAGTTGATAGGGAATCGGGATGAATGGAACCAAAATTGATGAAAAAAAGTGAATTTTGAGTTAATTCATTCCATAGGGAGTTGGGGCGAATTCTGCCCAATGAGAAGGTCCACCCAATCATCATGTGTGTCAGAGACAAAACAGCGCAAGTACTGCTCCAAAGTTTGGTTGGTTCTCTCCGTCTGACCATTGGTCTGTGGGTGGTACCTGGAAGAAAAATGTAGAGCGATGCCTAGCCTTTGGAAGAAAAAATGCCAGAATTTGGCAATAAATTGGGGGCCGCGATCGGACACAAAGGTTAATGGAACTCCATGAAGGCAAAAAACCTCTTTGAAGAAAATATCAGCTAGAGAAGAAGAATTAGGTAAGCCTTTGAGAGGAACAAAATGTGTCTGCTTGGGAAAATGGTCGATGATCACAAGAATGGTATTCATACCTCATAATTCGACAATAAAGTCCATGGACAAGTTGTTCCAGGAACGATCAGGGTCAGGAAGGGAGTGTAGTAATCCTTGAGGCTTGTTGCTGGAAGTTTTATTACGGGTGTCACGGTAGCTTATGACAGGTTGCAATTTACACCAAATATATATAAATATATATATAACTGGGTTTGAACTGGGACGAGACTTAGATATGATAAAATATAATTTATTCCTTGATAATAGATTATACAAATAACAGGCAAAATATGGACACTTAAAGTTTAGGACAAGAAAGCCATCAGTATACAGGATGCGCCATTTCTTCCATAATTCAGGTTCAGATGTAGTCATCACAGCAATACATGAAGGACACATGCAGAACATGAAGGACAATAGCCATAGGCTGAGCCTGGTTCTTATACAATTATTTCCCTTTGAACACAACCTAAACCCAGCCTCTGTCATAAATCAGTGGTGAAGTTGACAGTTTTCCTCAGAGTAAAACTCCTCCCACCCCACAGCGTTTAAAAACTGCTTTTCCCTATCTAAATAACTTCATAACTTCAGTTCAGTGATACTTACTGGCATGCGACAAATTAATACATTCCGTCACGCCTGACACTCCCAAAGAGACTAAATATTACAGTGTAATATTAAAATTAGGAGAGATATTAATATCTGTCTGTTCAAACAGGCTAAACATCAGGTGTTCGTAACCGTTAGTTGCGGGTAAGTCCCACGAATACACATACGTAACTCTTAGCATGTTCAGCCAAGGACATCTCATAATATTCTTATATTTAATAAGGTCACTCATTCTGTATCCCCTTGATAACCGCACCCCTGGCCCCCATCAAAGAAATCCTTTGAAGCAGGGACCCCTGGGGAGTGGACATTGGTCACCTGGTTTTATGTTTATTCTTGCAGGATACCTTGGTTTGTAAGTGTGAGTTTTAACGCTTACAACCCACTAACATACTGTACACTAAACCCCTTCTGCTTTTTCCACCCAACTTCAGTCAACCCTTTGAAGCCCAGATTTTCTGAAAAGACACCCATTTGTATTTTCTTAAACTGTAGCTTATTAACCCCTTAAGCCCCAGTGTGTGTGGTGCAGTCACTGGCCCAGAAACAATACATTTTTTACAGGGGAATAAGCATTTGGATATTGGAGCGAGATAAAAACACATTTCTGGACCTCAATCCAGTTAACCCCTTGCTTCCCAGGTGAGGGTAGAGGGTGGCCAATTGGGATGTAACCCCTTTAATCCCGGGCCAAATCCTCTCGACCATCACACCTCCCCTGCTCAAGGGGTGCCTGGTACCCCAGCTGCCTCCCCCTGGCACTTGGATACCGCTGGCACCCTTGAAGCACTCAATAAGTCCTGAGGGGTTGGCCTGGCAAAATTGTCCTCCGGCATTGTCCAGTACATTGTCCTGGCCACAGTGGATTGTAAAGTCCAGATCCTGTGGAGCAGGGCTCCACCGTGGCCGCCGGGCATTCTCCTTTGCCTCCCTCTGCCCCCCACCCAGTGCCTGATGAACCCAGTCCATGGTGAAGGGGCCCCTTTGCAGACCAGGCTGCACACTGCCCAGAGACTGGCATGTCTCTGCACCAACAGGAGACCAGCTATCGAGCACAGACCGTCGCTTTCCTGTCAACCAAGTCTGGGACAGAGCTATATCACTATCCTGTAGGGACCCTACCTGCCCTGGCTCTGTGCCAACCTGTAGCTGCTCTGCTATACTCCTGACTCTCCTCCCTGGCTGCCTATCTACCCACAGCCCCTCCTTTGGGAACCCTGGGGAATCTGTTAGGGGGGTCACTCCTGGCCAGTCAGAACAAGGGACCTTCTGCCTACCTAGCCTATCCCTAGCTTCTGCCAGCTGCCTGACACCCCACTGACTTATCTCCCCCTGCTCCACGGTGTCTCCCTGCCTAGCCTCCCCTAGGCCCAGCACCTCAGCCCCTGCTGATGACTCCTGCTGCTTACCTCCCTGCACTACTCTCCCCCCTGGGCAATCCTAACCCAGACCCTGGAACTACCTGAGTGCACCTACCTCCCTGACCTTGTCTCCCTCTTACCAGGGATGAGCTCAGGGGCACCTCTCCAGATGCAACCGCCTTAGCGCTCACTCCACACGAGCAGCTGAAGGAGCAGAGCCACTGAGGGTTTGACCACTTCATTTATTTTTCTCATTAACCTTTCACTGACTGTGTGGACTCTTGATGCTCATTTGCAAGCTGCTTTCTTGCAAGCTGTGTTCAGCTTTAACTGTACCATTAGTGGATTCTTGCTGCCCTGCTATTAGCTGTTTAGCTGTATTTAGCTTACACTATATGTTTACTAGCTATTTTCAGGGGTGTCTGATTTGACCAGGTATAGGGGAAGGGAGGCTTAGGGAAGTACCTCTCTGTCCTTTTGGACCAGGGGGAATGGGCCAGATGAAGAGGTAGTCCCTCGAAACGTCGCCCCCCTAGCATACTTTCCGTTCTCCGTTTTTTTTGTGTATATTCCTTATGTTTCATGTTTTTTCCCCTTTTCCTTCTTTCCCCCCCCCCCACCCCTCACTTTGTGACATGCCCATTTGTGATACTGGTTTCTGCAAACACATTTGATTTATTTCTGGTTCATTTTATTATTAAATGTTTATTCTGCATTACAACTGTTTTCATCATTTAGCTATTAGACAGTGAGTGCTGGTACTTACGTAGATTTGTTAAGCTTTTTAACACCTTTTACCATCTGGATCCTTTGATTGAATAAAAGCATGAAATAAAATTAATTGGGTTTATTCACATAAAGAACACACACAGCTTGAATTACCAAAATATCACAAATCAACACATATTCCAATGAAATAACACGTTTCTGGACTTAAAGTTCAGGCAACAGGACAGTCTTTTGGCTAGGGGCACAACTTGCCACCCATATATTTCAGCAAAATAAAAGAATTTCGTTCTGCCCTTGCAGAATTAGTTTCCAAGTCCTTAGGTTTAACGAAATCCTGAGCAGGGATCAAATCTGTGATGGTGATAAAACTCCTCTTCACCCCCGTCCGCTTCTTCCTGATGTTACAGCAGAAAACACATTCCCCATGGCCTGCACCAGCTTATAATGCCTGGCCAAACCGCCCTTTGCTCAGTGACAGAATATCTGGCTCTTATCAGAGAATCCCCTCAGTTGCTGGCCAGCTGGTTAACCTCTTTGAAGCTCTGACTGTTTGTATACATCCTGGAGTGCATCTCCCCAGCGTCCCTTAGAAGCCAGGCATTCGGTTATGCATACCTGCCCCCCTTGTATGGTGGGTCATAACCTAGCAGGGTGAATCTTTTAATGTATCATGTCCCCTGCCTGTCATGTATATCCCCCCACCTCGCATAACTGTAAAGGTACCTACACCATGCCCGTTTATGCATTTACACACATGGTACTATTAATAAAATCATAACAGTTTACATGTCTCTCTCCTAATCGTTTGCATACAAAAAATTAGAACATTATGACATTCCTAACGAAAGTTATACCGTTAATTGGATAAGCTTTTTGATCTGGGCTTTAAATGGTATCATCCCCATCCCAAGCGTACTTCTCCAATTAACCCCTTAAACACAGGCTAGCAGCCTTTATAAAACTGCAGTCAGCCCTAGACCACAGAGCTGACACTTTAAACACACATTTGATGACTCGGGGGTTACTTTGCCGGGCAACCTGCCTTTAATTGATGGCATAGATAATGCATCATCGTCATAGTCATCTATATAGAGAACTGTGAGATCAATACCAGGACGTTTTTTTAAAGTGTCGATGCAAACAACTATATACATAAATCTAGTTGCCACCATCCGAGATGGATTGCCAACATCCCGTTTGGACAGCTTAAACGTATAAAAAGGAATTGCACGAAAAATGCTTTATATCAGAATCAGGCAAAAGTATTGAAGTCTCCACACCTGGAGAATCATACTAAGAGTCCCTATGGGAACCAATGCCAGAATATCACTGTGAGAGTGTGAATGCGTATTTTTGTGGGAATTGATCTACATGTTCCATTGTATATACGGACTTACACTATTTTTCTTTTTATACTTACCAGTCACTTGCACTCCCCACATTTTCCCACAAACATCACTTCAAGAATCCAAGAGGAAGGTTCACCAGGGGTTGAGCTGCAGTTGTCGGTTGTGTAGTTTTTGCACTTTTATTCACCACTTTAATATATTTATAGTTCTCTTTCACGAATTTAGTGACTGAGTCTTTTTCACTTTAAACCACTGCATTTGGTGTGTAATTTATTCATTAAACACGTTTGTTTTTCACTGTGATTATTATATTCTATTGTAATAGTAGAAAAATTGGGCACCGCAAATACTGGATGACGAGGCTGGTCTAGGATGATAAAAAGTCACTTTATTAGGGCATGATAGTCAACATTAAAAAGCACAAGGTATCCCCTGATGCGTTTCTCGCCTCTCAGGGCTCTTTCTCAAAGGGTAATTGAGTTTGGACATAGAATGCCTTATGTAGTGCCTGCTCTGTGAGTGGAACCTGCCAGTAACCCTTGGTCAAATCTAGTGTGGTGAGGTAACGGGCTTTCCCAAGTCTCTCCACTAGCTCATCAGCCCTTGGCATGGGGTAGGAATCAAATTTTGAGATATCATTCAACTTACGATAATCGTTACAAAACCTTACAGTCCCATCAGGCTTTGGTACAAGCGCAATAGGGCTGCTCCAGTCACTTTGTGACTCCTCAATCACCCCAAGCTCTAGCATTTTCTTAACCTCTTCTTTAATGGCCCCTCTACGAGCTGCAGGTAATCTATAAGGCTTAAGATTGACCCTTTTTCCTGGTTCGGTTATAATGTCATGCCTAATAAACCTAGTCCTTCCTGGAACTGCGGAGAATATCCTTTTATTTAATTTAACACATTTTTGGGCTTCCCGTGCCTGGTGTATAGACAGGGCCTTTGATATGTTCACTTCTGGATCTGGGTTTTTCCTAGCAGGGAAGGCAGTGGTTTCCACAGTAATTAGAACCTCCCTTTCTTTCCCGGGCTTGAGTAAGTTCACCTGGTATATTTGTTCAGGCTTTCGTCTGCCTGGCTGCCTCACTTTATAATTTACCTCACCCATTTTTTCAATAACCTCATATGGCCCATGCCATTTTGCCAGAAATTTATTTTCTACTGTGGGGATTAACACTGGGGCTCTGTCTCCAGGTTGAAACCTACGGACCCTAGCATCCCTATTATAGCTATTCTGCTGGTTACGTTGTGCCTTTTCCATATGTTCCCGCACTATAGGCATAATGGCTGCCATGCGTTCCTGCATTTGGGTTATATGCTCAATTACACTGCGATGGGGTGTAGTCTTCTGTTCCCATGTCTCCTTGGCTATGTCAAGTAACCCCCTAAGGTGCCTACCATAACACAATTCAAATGGTGAAAACCCAGAAGATGCTTGGGGCACTTCTCTAATCGCAAACATTAAATAAGGTAACAAAAAGTCCCAGTTCTTTCCATCCTTATCAATTACTTTCCGCAGCATTGCCTTTAGGGTTTTATTGAACCGCTCCACCAAACCATCAGTTTCTGGGTGGTACACGGAGGTTTTTAACTGTTTTATGTGGAGAAGTTTGCATAACTCCTTGGTTACCCGAGACATAAATGGAGCACCCTGATCTGATAGGATCTCCTTGGGAATCCCCACCCAACTACACATCATCATTAACTCTTTAGCAATAGATTTTGCTGAGGCCGTGCGTAGAGGGATTGCCTCAGGATATCGGGTCGCATAGTCTAATATCACCAGTATGTACTGATGCCCCCTGGCTGACTTCACTAAAGGGCAACAAAATCCATAGCAATGCGTTCAAATGGGACTTCAATTATTGGTAGGGGTACCAACGGACTACGGTACGCTGGCAAAGGGGCAGTGAGCTGACATTCAGGACACGATGAACAATAATCTATTATTGCTGCCATCACCCCCGGCCAGTAAAAACTCCTGAGAATACGCTCTTTAGTCTTTTCAACCCCTAGGTGACCACCTAGTACATGGCTATGCACAAGGATTAACACAGTGCGCTGATACGCTTTTGGCACTAATAACTGTTTTACTCTAACAGACTGTTTTTCCTCAAGGCGATACAACAGATCGTTGTCCACCTCAAAGTAAGGACAAGACAAGGGTCTGTCTGGATTAGTAGGGGTTCCATTCCTTACTGAAATGGAATTTCGGGCTACTGACAAAGTGGGATCAGACCACTGGGCACTCTTAAAGTTACCTGGGCTAACCTCTAAATCAATAAGGTCAATGTCTGGTTCCGGTCTATTAGGTGGTCCGGCACCATTTTGTTCTGGGTTGTCGCCCACTAGTGCTTTTACAGGGTATGGCTGTTTACTCCCAGACTTATTTGTGCTGTCTAGTTCGTCTCCCAAAATGTCAGCAAATGGGAAATCATCATTACATTCAGCTGGCCATAAACTTAGAAAATGGGGAAAATCTCTACCAATAATCATGTCATGGGCTAATTTTGGTACAAAACCAACTCGCCAATTTACAGAGCCACACTGTGACTCAACCTGTACTTCAGCAGTGGAGTAGTTATGTACATCCCCATGTCTACAGGAAATATCAATCTGTTGGGAGTCATCTACCTGAATACCATTTACCAAATCTGGGTCTATGAGGGTAACCATACTCCCTGAGTCAAGTAATGCCTGAACCCTTTTTCCCTCTACCTGCACGAAACACCAAGGGTAACTATTCAGACAGCCATTTTTGTTTGCAGAACACACAGTTTGGGCATATGGCAAAGGACTGTCCCAGAATGGTTGAACCCATGGAATATAATGTGGGTAGTAATAATGAGGATGATTACTCACTGTATGCCCGCATTCTCCACCATATGTGACAAAGTACCTTCTTGCTCTGTACCTTTTTTTCCATGGATCAGCACTTTCACACAGCCTTCCATGTAGAGGAGACAGTCTTCTGACACAGAGGTGAAAAGCTTGGCCTGTTTACTTTGCCATACAAATGCTACAGCAGATAACAGGAGTAAATCAAACAAACAAAACAAAAGTCTTTTTCTCAGCATAACACAGCTTTTCAGCACACCCTCCACAAAATGTGGAGAATGTCAAATGTCTCTGGAAAGTCTCTGTGGGGCACGAAGCACGGGCTTCGGGGAGCCAAAGGTTCACTCGTTGGAGTCACCCTAGTAGGCGTTTGGTGACGGGGCCCTTTACCCATAGCTCCTCCAGGAGGTGCTCCATAACTGTGGGGTCCCCTATGAGAGGGTCCCCCCATAGATCTTCTACGGTTTCATGAATAGCTTCATTTACAGTCTCTTGGCTAGCATTGGCTTGCTCTGGCTCACTGTCCAGTGGTGTAGCCGATATCTCTGGTTCATCGTCTCCCACTTGTGGAATAGGAAGAAGATAGTTACGGTGCCAGACCTTTACCCGGCCATCTGTGTCTTTAATTTGATAGGCTGGGAGGCCCGGTATCTGCGTTTCGACCTCATAGACACCATCACGCCAACGGTCAGTGAGTTTATGCTTTCCGGGAATACCTAGGTTGCGGAGAAGCACTGCATCTCCAGGATGGATTTCCGGTGTCTGACCTTGTGGTCATAGCGTCTTTTGTTGTTGCCGTTGAGTTTAGCAGCGGACTTCTCGGCTTGCTGGTAAGCGAGTTGCAGGTTTTCCTGAAGCCTTTGCACGTATTTAAAGTGCGTTGCATTGTGTATTCCGTCTGTTGATACTCATAGACGTACATCCACTGGCAGCCTGGCTTCTCGCCCAAACATCAGGAAGTATGGGGAGAATCCCGTGGACTCATGTCGGGTACAGTTATACGCGTGTAGCAGAGTCTCCACATGTTCGCTCCATTCTGTCTTCTGAGCACCTTTCAAGGTGCCTAGCATGTCCAGCAATGTCCGGTTGAATCGCTCTGGCATAGCGTCACCCTCTGGATGGTACGGGGTTGTCCAAGACTTGGTGATGTCCAGGATTTTGAGTAGCTCCCGGATTAGTTTGCTTTCAAAGTCCCAGCCTTGATCGGAATGAAGGCGGTCGGGTAGGCCATAATACACAAAGTACCTTTCCCATAGAATCTTCGCCACCGTAATGGCCTTCTGATCTTTGTTCGGGAAAGCTTGTGCATATCGGGTGTAATGGTCCGTGATGATCAGCACGTTACAGATAACTCGGGCATCAGGCTCTATGCACAGGAAATCCATGCACACCAATTCCATGGGACCTGAGCTCTTTAGGTGGGCCATTGGTGTGGCTCGAGTAGGCAGCGTCTTGCGTTGAATACACCGTGAGCACAGTCGACAGTGTTGTTCCACCGACTCATGCATTTTTGGTCAGAAGAATCGATCTCTGATGAGTTTGAAAGTCTTTTCCACACCAAGATGTCCATGCTCATCGTGCAAGGCTTTCAGGACCATGTATTGTAGGTTCCTGGGGAGAACCCGTTGTCGTCTATCCGGGTGGTTGTAGTATTGCACCACCCGATAGAGTAGCCCATTGTCGATCTCGAATTTATCGGCCTCTCGCATGAGAATGGCGACCATGTCGCTCGGAGCATGTTTCAGAATCACAGGCTTGTTTCTCTGGACAGCTTGATGGATGATGCCAGCAATGGGGTCCCAGATCTGATATTGAACCTTATCCCTCCACGCTATGATTTTACCGTGAGTGATATTCATCCCTTCTGGATCACAGTAAGCGGCAGGGATGGCCCAAGATTGACATCCTAAAGAGTCTGCGACCCTTAATTCTGAGAAGGCCACCCTATCTGCTATGACAGCAGCCGTGCTGCACATGGCTCTCACCCCTGGTCCTGGGATCTCTTCCCAGTCGTCATCGTCGGGAGTGGGGCTCAGCCCTGGTCTTGGGGATAGGGCATCTGCTCCTATATTCAGGGGCCCTGGTTTATACTTCAGCGTGAACTGGTAATTTGATAATGCTGCCAGCCATCGATGGCCGGTAGCATCTAATTTGGCTGATGTTAGTATGTAGGTGAAGGGATTGTTATCCGTCCTCACTTCGAAGGATACGCCATACAAATAATCATGGAGTTTGTCCACGATGGCCAATTTGAGGGCGAGGAACTTAAACTTGTGTACCGAGTAATTTTGCTCGCTAGGTGTCAAACTACGGCTAATGTAGGCTACTGGTCGGAGCCCCTCCGGGTGCTTCTGGTGCAATACTGCACCTAAGCTGTTAAGACTTGCGTCTACATGGAGGACATAGGGCTGTTCCAAATCGGCATAAGCAAAAACAGGTGTCTTGGTTAAACTCCTCTTCAGGCCCAAGAAGGCCCGTTCGCATTCAGTCATCCATTTGTCATCAAACGGCTGTCTAGCAGAGGTGGCCTTTCGCCCGGTATCTTCGGGGTATATCTTGAGGAGATTATTTAGAGGCTTGGCCTTACTGGAATACCCTTCCACAAAGTGGCGATAGCAGCCACAGAAGCAGAGAAAAGAGCGTAATTCCATGACATTCTCAGGTCGCGGCCAATTCACCACAGCCTCGACTTTGGCCGGATCAGTGGCGATTCCATCAGCGACACAATGTGTGCCACGTAGGTCACTGAGGTGCGACAGAACCGGCATTTGTCGAGTGACAGTTTCAGGCCCTCTCGCCCCAGACGGTCCAGCACTTTAAGCAGCCATTCTTCATATTCTTCCAGGGTCTTACCGAAGACATTAATATCGTCTAGGTCAGGGGTGGGCAACCTAATTTTCAATGTAGCCACAGGTGTGGCGAATTAGAAGTGAAAATAGCCATACCATGTAAAAATGCAGGTATTATGTTGCGCATGCGAAAATTTTAAACACACACTGTTTGTTTGAACAAGTTTATATATTCTCTGACCACAACCCCCCTCATCATCACCCCACTCAACCTCTCACCCCCCTTATCCAGCTCCTCCCCTCACCCCCTCTTCATCCTCCTCTCACGCCACCACCACTACCCTCATCATCATCACCTCACCCTCTCATCATCATCATCTCATTTAACCCCCCCTCATCACCATCTCATTTAACCCCCCATCATCATCTCCCCCCAGCAACCTTGATCTCCCCAGTCCCTTTCAGCAGTCCCCCTCATCATCAAGCACCCCCCTCCCCCAGTCCTATGCGTAGGGTGCATAAGAGGGTGCGTAGGGCAGGGGAACTGTGGCGGCAGGAGGGGGTAATTCCGCAGCAGCAGTAGGGGGCAGGGTGAGTGCCGGTGTGGGCAGGCTTGGTGTGGAGGGGGGGGGGTCTGGGCAGCGTGAGGGGAGAGAGATCTGGGCAGCCTGGGGGGGGGGAGAGAGATCTGAGCAGCCTGGGGGGGAGAGAGATCTGAGCAGCCTGGGGGGAGAGAGATCTGAGCAGCCTGGGGGGGGAGAGAGATCTGAGCAGCCTGGGGGGGAGAGAGATCTGAGCAGGCCTGGGGGGAGAGAGATCTGAGCATCCTGGGGGGGGGGAGAGAGATCTGGCAGCGGGGGATAGAGATCTACAGCCTGTGGGGGGGAGAGAGATCTGCAGCCTGGGGGGGGAGAGAGATCTGAGCAGCCTGGGGGGGAGAGAGATCTGAGCAGCCTGGGGAGGGGGGGGGAGAGATCGGGGGGGGGGGGAAGAGATCTGGGGGGGGAGAGAGATCTGCGCAGCCTGGGGGGAGAGTTCTGGGGCAGCCTGGGGGGGGAGAAGATCTGTGCAGCCTGGGGGGGAAGAAGAGAGATCTGGGGGGGGAGAGAGAGATCTGGGCTCGGGGGGGTGGGGTGGGGGCGGGGGGGGGAGAGATCTGGGCAGCCTGGGGGTGGAGAGAGATCTGGGCAGCCTGGGGGTGTAGAGAATCTGGCACCTGTGGGGGGGAGAGAGATCTGGCACGCCTGGGGGGGAAAGAAAGATCTCGGGGGGGGAAGAGAGCTGGGCAGCCGGGGGGGAGAGATCTGGCAGCCTGGGGGGGAAGAGAGATCTGGGCACCTGTGGGGGGGGAGAGAGATCTGGGGCTGGTTTGGGGTGCAGCCTGTGGGGGGAGAAGAGATCGTTGGGCAGCCTGGGGGGGAAGAGAGATCTGGGCGCCTGTGGGGGGAGAGAGAGATCTGGGCAGCCTGGGGGGAGAAAGATCTGGGGGGGGAGAGAGAGATGGGGGGGTCTGGGGGGGGGGGAGAGATCTGGGCAGCCTGGGGGGGGGGAGAGAGCTGGGGGCAGCCTGAGGGGGGGAGAGATCGTGGCAGCCTGGTGGGGAAGATCTGGGCAGCCTTAGAGGGTTGGTCTGGGAGCATGAGAAAGCATGAGCAGGGATCTGGGACAGCAGAGAGGCATGGGGGTGGTATCCTAAGCCAGGTGGTGGTGCTTATGCAGGCTGTGGGGGTTTAAAGAGGCTGTGCTGGGGGCTGCCTGGGTCTATGGATCATGGTGAGGGAATCAGTGCTGCCGAAGTTACTTTCAACCCCTGACAGTGGCTGGAGCCGGCTGGCTTCTCCCTCCCTGCACAGCTGAGGAGCAAGCACCGGAGTGAGGCCTGGAGAGCTTCTTCTCTGTGCTGCTGCCAGCTTCTCTCCTGTCCCTGTGGCTGCCGATGCAGTAAGAAGCAGGGGGGAGAGGGGGGGGGGAGGAGAGAGAGCTTCCTCTCTGTGCTTCTAGTGCTGCTGCTGTTGCTCCGGTTCCTGTGGCTGCCGTTGCAGTAAGGAGGGAGGGGAGGAGGAGGGAGGGGAGGAAGAGAGAGCTTCCTCTCTGTGCTGCTTCTCCTGTCCCTGCGGGGGAGGGCTGTACAGGGAGTCCCGGAGGCTCTATTCGCCACAGTTTCACTGCCAATTCGCCACAAGTGGCGAATGGCGACAGGGTTGCCCACCCTGGGTCTAGGTAAACCAAACATTCCCGAGGATTCATGTCTCCAATGGTTTTCTCCATTAGGCATTGGAATGTTGCTGGAGCCCCACAGATGCCTTGGGGCATACGTGTAAACTGGTAGAAGCCCAGGGGGCAGATGAAGGCAGTCTTCTCCTGGTCTTCTTAACTCATCGGTACGTGGTAGTACCCAGATCGCAAGTCCAGAACACTGAACCACTGGCTCCTAGTTAGTGCGTTGAGAATCTCTTTGATGTGGGGAAGAGTGTATTGATCTGGTACGGTACGGTTGTTCAGTGTCCGGTAGTTGACACACAATCTTACCGATCCATTCTTCTTTCTCATCACAATGATGGGTGAGGCGTAGGGACTCTGAGATTTGGCCACAATCCGTGCTTTTTCTCATGCAAGACGTCTCTCACATCATCCACATCCCGAGGGGCAATGCGACGAGAACGTTCTCGGAAGGGTGTAGTGTCACTCAGCCTGATGGTGTGCTGGGCACTGCGACTGCAACCCACATCCATGTCGCTCGTAGAGAATACAGCCTGGCATTCTTCCAATTTGGCCGTTAACTGGTCTCTCCACTCGGCCGGTAGGGTCGAGTCTCCGAAGTCGAAGGTCAGGTCGGCTGGCTGCTCGGACACCACAGCAGCATTCACCTGAGGCATTGTCTCCACTGGGGTGACGTGGTATATATGGCCCAATTTTTGTCCTTGATCGAAAGCCATGGGGTACGGAGAGATATTGTGGACAAATACGTCAATTCGGTGAGGGATCTCGGAAGTCCATTCCCGTACTTCTGGTATTAACTTGTAGCCTCGCTGGGCATCTTCCTCCAGCGTGTTTTCCAGGGAGAAGAGGTGGTCGGCCTCATCTCGATCAGGGTAGCAGCACAATGCGGCCATGCGCTTCACTCCCCCTGGTGGAATCTCTGTTATCCCTACTCGCTGGTTGAAGAGAACTCCATGATGGTCTAAAGCAGATGATATCTTGCAACACTCTTCCAACAGGATGGGATGGAGGTTTAGGCTACTCAGAGGTAGTTCACCGACTTCTTGTAGGTAGGCCCTGATTATTGTCTGTACTATATCAGTGTTAGTTCCCAGGATAATCGGGTACTTGGGCTGCTCTTGGGGCTCGGGACACACTAGGGCCTCCACATCCATAGGATGCGACTTGCCTGTGTTCAACTGAATTATCTCCAGACGAACTTTCACAATCCCGTCAATGGGGTACTCCTCATTACTCAGCCCCCTCACTTTCATATGCTCCGCCGATTGCAAGGGACGGTGTTGTAGGTGTTGGTTATAGAAACCTCGATACACGATGGTCACTTGGGACCCAGTGTCCAACAACGATGATGAGTACACACCATCCATAATGACGCGTATGAGAGCGGCTGGTCCTACCGACTGTAAGCGTCCAATTGTGGGATTCCATCATTGGGGCTTTGCTCGGGAGGGTCATCAGAGGGCGGGGAAGTGGTCTCGTCTGATGGGGCAGGTGCTTCAGCGGTGTAAACCCCGCAAATCATTGCGTTATTGTGGGAATTCTTAATTGGAGTTTTATGTTTTGTTCTTCTTTGGGGCATTCATAGTCGAAGTGTCTCTTCCGACCACAGCTGTAGCAGATAAGGTCCCTGAGGGCGGTGCGGCCTTTATAGGTAGGAGATACCCTCTTGGCAGGATTGGACTTGCTGGCCGATGATTTTGGTTGAGAGTCCTCCTCCATACTATAGGGCTCCTTAATCTTTGGAGCGGATGTTCCCATGGGTTCACCCTTGAGGGTTCCTTTGGCCTTCTTAGGGTCATGGCATTGCAGCTGGACTTCATGCTTCCTAACATGCCGAATTAAGTCCAGGTAGCTGGGAGGCACTGTGGTGGCTGCAGCGGCTCGCAGCACATGGGCTATTGGGTGGGAAGGTAGTGATCCCTTCAATAGTTGCTTGAACCGGTACCGGTATATTTCTGTAGCTGAAATAATTCCCTTGGCAAGTAGTGTCCCCAAGTATAGCTGGAGCCTGCGGACGAAGGCGGATAATTCCTCCTCCACCTTCTGACGGAAAGCCTTGAACTGGGCCATGAGCTCATCCTCATCGTCTTCACTCATGTAGGACTGGGTCAGCAGTTCCACCAACTCGCAAGCAGAGACTTCGCCTTCTGTGTTCCGATGCGTTCGTACCAATTGGGCAGCCGGGGTTCGGAGACACTCAACCAGCCTCTGTCGCTTGATGGCTTCCAAACACGACCACTCGTCTAGCACTTGGAGAGCATGTTCCCTCCAAGTCTCAAACCATTCTTCTTCTCCAGCTGGCACTATCCCGAAGAAGGCCTTGAGTTTTCGGTAATTCTGGGCCTGAGAGGACATTGTGAGAGCGTCAACTAGTTGGGGTAGAGTTACACCCAAGCCAGCCACCCGTTGATAAGTGACTGTGATAGTCCTTCCTCGGGGTGGAAGTAGATGGTGGTTGTGGAGTTTCAGTTCTGGGGGGTATCTGGAAGTAAATGCCACCCGGGGTATGGGTGTACTTACTACCGACGTATTGTTTCTCCACGGGGTGTAAGAGGTACTTAAGAGCCCGGCCCGGTAGGGTACCCCAGCGACGGGTCCAGGAGTAGAGGTCAAGGGTAGGGTGGCCAGAGTTGGATGTATTACTGGGCAGCCCGTGGCTGGAGCATCTGGTAAATACAGAGTCTTTGGAGCCCCTTCTTCACATAGGTCATGGTCGGCAACCACTAGAAATATGGTCTGCCGGTGCATAGTGTCATACTTGCTCCCCAAAACCCGGGCTTTGGCTAGACCAGGGAGTTGGCAGAGGTATTGGCAAAGTTCATGCGCTGGGGTAGTGCTGGGAATATCTACCACTGCGAGCACATGGCAGGGGCTCACGTACAGTCCCAATGCCCAGTCGCAAATCTCTTGTTTAGATGGTACAAACATGGCATTCAGGTCTCAGTAATTTAACTGCAGCATAGGGCACCCCAGGTCTGAGAATCTCAGCAGCGCCTCCAAATGTAGCACACTTTCTCCCACCCCCTCGGAGAAGGTGTGGCTGCGGTGTGTGTGGTGCAATACCTGTAGCTCACAGGAGGTCTGAGCCTCCGCTGCAGGGAGCCTGGGGTGTAACTGGTACGGTGTTCTTCAGCGCCTCCACCTGTAACGGATTCTACTGTGTGGAATTACCCGTTACAGGACCTATATACATATACTTACACAATAACCACACACATTGGGTAAAACATAAAATAACAACTTTACTACAGAACGATAATATGGCTACTGGTTACAGCCTATCCACCAGGCCTTGCACGGTCGTAACCACCCACCCAGTGTCCCACACACTTGTTCACAGTCCCCACAGTTCCTGATGGGGCCCTCGGGCACCCAACCACACTACTGTCCACAAGGATACCCTTTATATGTGGTCAGCGCTGCCACTATAGTGTATATTGGTGCACTTGTGCGTGGGGTACCTGCCGGGTGTGTCTGCACCCGGGTGCACTGCATTCTGCGATGGCGTACACGGACCCAACGATGATCCACGACTCCGGTGCTTCCGCATGGGATGTCCACCTCAAGGACAGTCTCTTCTGTGGGGGTGGTCTGGTCCCAGACCACCAAGAGCCAGGATGCCGCTGTGTCCTGTCTGTGTCCCTCACTACAAGCTACAGGGGCAGTTTCCCTATCTATGGGCCTGCCCCTGTAGCAGCCACAAACTGAGGGGAGTTAGGCCTAGCTGGGGCCTACCAGGAGTCTCTGGCCTAATGCAGATGCCACAGGCACCTGCACACGCACACCCTACCCCTTCGGTATCCAGCTTTTAACTAACTGTCCCTTTAACTGTCAGAATCCCAACTGTCAGAATTCTAACTGCCATACATCTTTCAGCCCTATTGATTGCCTGGCAACATGTGGACTGTAGCCCCTGAGACTGTTGGAACTTGTAGTTCCCCTGCTGTGCTATACTCCTATGGAAGGGTCAGGGGACCAGGGGGACCAAGGCTTTATATGAAACGGCCATAGTACACAAGGCCCACCCAGAGCCCAGCATGCTGCCACATGGATAGCTCTTCCCAAAAAAACATATGTAGGTTGGCATAGCTGGGGGCTAACCTCGTGCCCATCGCCGTACCACAAATCTCTAACAAGAAAATATCATCAAATAAGAAATAATTATGTCTAAGTATGAAATGAATACTGTCCAACAAAAAATTATTTTGTATTTGAGGTATTGATTCGTCAGAGTCTAACCAATATTTTATAGCTTTGATCTGCCTGGAATGATCTATACAAGTGTATAGAGAAGACACATCGCAAGTAGCCCAAAGGTATGTCGCCTTCCACTTGATCTCCGAGATGGAGTCGATGACGAGCAGCATATCCCTAATATGGGACCTGAGCTTTGATACAAAAGGTTGGCGATAATAACCCACATATTGGGGTAAGTCAGACGTCATCAACTCCACCCCGAATATGCTGAGCCTTCCAGGGGGATCTATCAGAGATTTATAGAACTTCAGTAACTGATAAAAGATTTTCATTTGATCATTGTTGATTATCATTGTCCTAGGTTGTTCAAAAAATAAAAAATGTAATTCAGATTTATAAATGACTCCATCTAGTTGAGCCTGTAGAAGATGTTGTTGTAAAGTGTTTGATAATAAACCGTAGCATCCTCTGATAGGGTGGAATAGGAGGCCGTGTCTCCCAGGAGTCTGCGAGCTGCCAATAGGTAGGCTGCTTTGTCCTGGAGGACAATGAACCCCCACACCCCTAACCCCCCCCCCCCCAAATCAACCTGTCTAATGATAATGTTCTCATTGTTCTTGAGAGTGTCCAAAGCCTCTAGTTCAGATTTAGAGAGGTTCCTAGTGGATCTAGGTGGTTTCTGACATAGGGTCACAAAGTCCTGTAATCAAATTGTAAAAATAATCAATGTACCCCCCCTTAACAGGGGGGGGAGCGATTTAGGTCTGAAGGGGGAACGGACAACATCCACCTCACCCTCCAGACAAGACCCCAATGAACTAGCAGAATGTAAAGTGAGATCAAAATTGTTAATAGCATAATCTGGTGGTCGCAAGAGCATTGATACAAATATTTTCTTGTGTGTTGAATATTGCAGATGAATCAGTTTTAGTTTCTTGAATATTAAAGTGTCTTTTTAATGTAACCTTCCTAAGGAAGCTGTTCAGATCCACAAATAGGTTAAATGCTCTGTATTAGGTGAAAATGATGAACCTCTTTCTAACAATTATGTTAGATAGATAGATAGATAGATAGATAGATAGATAGATAGATAGATAGATAACTGAAATGTGGATACATTGAAAATGCCTCTAGTTTCGGGCAGAACCAATCATCTTCTCTTCTCCTTCTTCCTCTGCACGACCCTGCCTGCTCTGACTCCTCTGCTCCTCTTTTGCCTCGATATATTTGTTTGGAGCCTCGCGATCCCACAGGGGATAATGTTTTTCCCTTTTCTTTTTCTCCTGCCGAGGGGTTTTGTCTAAAAAAAAATTATGTGACTTGTGGGTGATTTGGTTATCCTTCGGTCTAGTTCCCCCATTGGAGTCACCAGAGGGACCATCCCCATTTCGATCATCCAGGAGAACATCTGCCCAGAGTGCAGTGAACCTGCTGCCCGCGCGTGGAGCACCTTTCCAACCCCCACTGGTCAAGTGTAGTCCCGGATGGCTATCCACCCTCATGCGTGTACGTCCTCCCTCCCTGTGTATATGTATTACAATCTTATATTTTCCTTCTGGTACGACTAAAGGAGCGCTTCCAATTTCTCACTTTGTCAGTGGCATACTGGTCATTATCACGATTTAATTTATTTCGCATTCTAAAAATGAATTCCCTTTCAAACGTTTTGTAAGGATCCGCGCTGAGGGTATACCCGCCTCCAGCGCCTCCTTACCTCTGCTCCAGGCTCCCCGGGGGCGTACCTCGCTCCTTGCGGTCCCCTCTGCCACTGCTCCCACACTTCCGGATTGCGCGCGTCACCCCTACGGGCGCGCGCGGACCCAGGCTGCTATTCTGGCGCCGGGCGCCTGACTCTGCCTTCGCTGATGCGGTGCGCACTTCACTCGCTTCCCTCCCCCTGCCTCGTCAGGTCCGCCCCCCAGGCCCTTCTCTCCTATCAGGCTCCTCCCCGGGCCGATCCTCCGCTCCTCCCCTTGCTGTGACAGGCCCCAGCTACGCAGGCACCTTTCCCCTATCCCTCGGACCACTCCTCCGTTCCTCCCCTTCCTCTGATAGGTCCCTGTGACGACTCAGGAGATTCCTTCCCTTCCTGGTCCCTCTCTCCCGTCTCCTGTTACCCTTTCCGCTCCTTCCCAAGCCTCTCCATTACCCTCCACCTCTCTCCCTTTGCCACAGCGTGTACCCCGCAGATCCCGCATACCCACGCGGTCCCTGAGCCCCTCCTATGATCCTCCCTGCTCCCTCTCTCCCGCAGTGCCCGCATCACCTTCCACTGTGGTGGCATCCGTCCCGTTGCCTCCTCCCTGCGTGGTACCTGCGGCATGGCATTCCACGCGCCTGGTGACGCGTCCGAATCGTGCGCTCCCGCAGCCCACGGGGGGTGCGTCCACATGCCCCTCCGCTGACTCACCTGATCCCTCCGCTCTGCCCTAGCTCGCCATCGCCTCCTCTTGGTTTCTTTTCCCCTCTGCGGTCTTCTCTTGCTCCGTGCAGGCCGCTCCTGTGTTGCAGCCGGTGCGCGCGCAGTCCCAGCTTACAGGGGGCGCGCGCACAGACTCCTGTTATCAGGATTCCCCTGTCTCCGCCTCCCAAGCCTTACAGGCCATTCCTCTCACTGCTCCTTCTGTCTCCTCCTCTTCTCTCCCTGACCTATCTCTAGCTTCTCACTCAAAAGCGTGTGTGCAGAGCTCCCAGGCATTTGCTGTGGAATCAGGTTGTATTCTTTCTTTATTTGTTATATTTTTGTGGGGAACTGTGGGGGAGTATACTGTGAGTATACTGTGAGTTTTGTGAGGGTTTTGGGTGTATTTTCAGGTTTAAAAAACGTTTTTGGTTTTCACCCAGAGGCTGCAGTGTTTTAACCCAGCATAAGCTGCAGTTTGGCTGGCTGGAAACTGCAGTCTCAAACCCCTCTCACCTTCCCCACCCCTGGCTGTTTATTTTACTTCTATTTTCTTTAATTTAAGCCTGATTTGTTTCTTTTTCATTTGCATTTGGGAGCTCTGTGGCTTACTTTAAGACCTTCAATATTGTGGTGTGGTTTCTTGTTAGAGAGAGAGTTAAATAATAAGGGGAGAAAAGAGAAGATTACAGCAGGTTTTAAAAAGCTGTTTTCTTCCCCTCCCTGTGCAGAGATAGTTAATTGGTTCTTAAAGGGACAGTTTCCTCTCTGCATCTCTCTTCCTAAGCACTATTTCCTCCCCTTACTTAGAGGCTTATATTATCATGCCTGGGGGGAATAGGACTAGTGCAGCAACGGGGGCCACACCTGGACATCGGACTCCAAAAACTGGGGCCCCTAGGATCAATAACCACAGCCCTAGGCCTGGTACATCCAGTGCCCTGGCCGCACCTCCCCCGGCTCCTGTTGTCAGTTTAACCCCTGCAGTCCCAGTTCCAACATGGGCGCAGGTGGCAGCTGCAGGCGTTGACCCCAGCAACAACAACGCTGGGGCCACGCCCGGTGTGAGCAGGAAGCTTGGAGTGAGGTGCCCAATGTCACCTGGCCTTAACATGGAGCTCTAATGTGAGGGCTGTGGCAGACGTTGTGGGTCCCTCTGCTGTGGTGGCGGCCAGCAAGATGTATGGGAGGGGCATTTTCTTCCTCCGTACGCTGGCTGCCACCCACACCTTGGTGCAGAAAGGCATCAATGTAGGGGGGACCTACATCCCCATAGAACCCATGGAGGGGTTAGGCACAAAAATCATCCTGTCCAATGTGCCCCCCTTCATCCCAGACAGCCTCATGCGCCCACGCCTGCAAGCCCTGGGAGATATTAAATCTCCCATAACAAAAATTCCGCTGGGCTGCAGGGATAGAGCGCTGAGGCATGTGCTCTCATTTAGGCGGCAGGTACAAGTGCTGCTGCCGGGGAACACAGAATCTGTGGAGGGTTCTTTTGGTGTGCCCTACGAGGGCATTAATTATACTGTGTTCTATGGCACGGAGGGGATTAGGTGTTATCTGTGCAAGGAGCTGGGGCATACTCGTAGGAGTTGCCCCAAAGGGAACAGGAATCCCACCTTAGCTCCTGCACCCACCCCTCCCTCTGCCAAGACACCCGGTACCGCTGTGCCTACCACAGCGGGGCCCTTAAGGGCCCAGGTCCCTCCTGGGACCACAAGAGATGTCGCTGTCCCATCCGGAACAGTGACATCTGTACCTCTTCCCAAAGACCAGAGGGAGGAGGAAAAGCCCTCGAGGGCCCAGGTCCCCCCTGGGAGCGCAGGAGATGTTGCTGTCCCTTCCGGAACAGTGACATCTGTACCTCTCCCCAAAAAACAGGGAGAGAAGAAAAAGGCCACCCAGATACAGCCACCCTCTGTCGTCGCTGTCCCCCCCCTAAGAACCCCCTAACCCCAATGTAAGCACCGTACAGGGTGAAGGGGAGCGGGAGAAAGCTCCTGCTGGGGAGACAGCGGCACCCTCTCCTGGGAAATCAATCCCCAGGAAGAGCAAATTTAAAACTAATAAGAGGGTGGTTGAGGAGGTCAAGGAGGGTGAACCGTATTACGTTCACCCTCGGATGTCTCCGAAGCGGAACGAAACATCAGTTCCACACAAGGTGGCTCCATCAGGCCCACTGGTTAGGATTAGCCAGTGTGGGCCGGACCCCATAAAGATGCAGCCCCCCCCCCCTCGAAGATCTGGAGGGAATGCAGGAGGAGGTACCCGGCGTCCCTGGGGTGGAAGATCAAAGTGCTCAACAACATGAGGCTTTGCCCCTAGAAATGGACATTGGGGAGCCTTCCAACACCCCTCCCAGTTGGAGAACATCCCCCGGGGACTTGTGTTACGGTGAATCTGCCGCGCCGGACGCAGTTGTCTTTGGGGACTTGGAGGTCGGCCAGGATCCCCCTCCGGCTTTGTCGCCTTCGGGTGGCACACCTGAGGCTGAGCCCCGGTTTGTGTCACCGGAAGAAGGGGATGGGCTAGGGCTGACCCCCGTGGTTGGGGATTTGGAGGATGGAGCGGGGGAGGCAGGTGTGGGTGAGGGTGTTTTAGCGAGCACTTCATTTTGCATCTGGGAGATGCCAGATGTGAGCTCTCCTGGTGAGGAGTTTTGGTCGGGCACTTTGTTGGAGGCGACTGCTGGGCTGGACCCTCCCTATGAGATACTTGCTGAAAAGTGCCCTCCCGCGATTAATGTGAATGCCCGTGGCATCCCGTTTGTTCGCATGGCGGTAGAGGAGACCAGGAGGGCACTGTGTGCCTCGTTGGCCCCCGAGGACACTAGGGAGACCGCTACCTCCGCCATACCGCCACCAGCTACCCCTGAACATCCCACCCCGGGGTTGGATGTGGAGGATATAGTGGACCCCCTCGTGGAAACACCGAGGAGGGGAGCCACTCTTAGGCTGAGAAAGGCCCCCGCAGGGGAGGGTGGGGGTCTTCAGTTTTTCAGTCAAGAGGAGCTCGGGGAGTTGGGGCTCAGTGAGGAGTCCTCTGGCACCGCGGAGGCGGTGGACTCTTTGACCCCCATTATCCCTGCCCAGGAGCTAGATGGTTTCCTGGAGGATACCCTCTGCAAACACGGAACCACGAAGGTGCAGTTGGCATTTGGAAGGTGGAAGGATGCCTCGGTCATTCTCCACTCTCTCTTAGTATACATCAGGGCTAACCACAAGGCCAAAATCTATGGGCCTATCCATCTTCGTGTCCTGAAATTTCAAAAATTGATGCGAGACCACATAAAGGCTTCTCGGGGTGTAGCAACCTGAGCGCCTGTGGAAAGCACAAGAAAACTCCTGATTACCAATGGCTTTGAGCATCGGTACGCTTAACGTGAATGGCTGTAAGGACGGGTTTCGCAGGTTCCAGGTACTCTCCTTTTTACAGAAGGGAAAGTATTCTGTGAGTTTCCTGCAGGAAACCCATACCACTCCAGAGCCTGAAGCCAGCTGGCATTTGGAGTGGCGAGGCAGTGTCTTCTTCAGCCACCTCACTTCTTCATCTAGTGGGGTGGTGACCCTGTTCTCTGAGTCCTTTCAACCAGAGCTGCTGCTTGCCAAAGCTGTTGTTCCAGGTCGCCTGTTGCA
This sequence comes from Ascaphus truei, assembly GCA_036426205.1. NCBI lineage: Eukaryota > Metazoa > Chordata > Amphibia > Anura > Ascaphidae > Ascaphus > Ascaphus truei. The sequence goes on from WSYH01003421.1 coordinate 66,764, forward strand.
TCTCAGGGTCCGGCACGAGGACTGCACGTTTAATTTCCTGAACGTGTATGCTCCTGCCACCGGACCCCTGAGAAGGCAGTTCTTCGTCAGAATGTCTGAATACCTAGAGACAGTCGACGTGGACGAATACGCGGTGCTCGGGGGTGATTTTAACTGTACCCTCGAGGCTCGGAAAGACCGGAATGGTCCGGAGCCACACCCGTGTTCTGCGTCGGCCTTGCGGGAGGTCATCACCCGCTACTCCTTGGTAGACGTCTGGCGAGAACAACATCCTGAGGCATCCACTGAGTTCACCCATGTTAGGGTGTTTAGGGGTGAACGGATGTCCTGGTCCCAGATCGACAGGCTGTATTTTTCCAGCCACAGCCTGTCAAGAGCCCAGTCCAGTGCCATTAGGCTGGCGCCGTTTTCGGACCACAATTGTGCGTCCGTGACGGTGATGCTGCTACCTGCAGCACCCTCGGCTGCATATTGGCACTTCAACAATACATTGTTGGAGGACAGGGGGTTTGCGATGTCGGTCCGAGACTTTTGGATGGCCTGGAGAGGTTGCAGGTCAGACTTTGCCACATTAGAGCAGTAGAGCAGTGGTGGGACGTGGGCAAGGTTAATCTGCGCCTCGTGTGTCAGGAGTACACCAAAGGTGCCAGCGGGCGGCGCGATGCTGAGATCGGGGCCCTCAGGGAGGAGGTGCTCGATCTCGAGAAGCGGCTGTCTGTGGCAGGAGACCAATACCTGCAGAGCATGTACGTGGAGAGGAAGTGCGCTCTCCGGGACTTGGAAGATCGGAGAGCTCGGGGGGCGTATGTGCGATCCCGCATC